>JACWRQ010000004.1:187729-281498 GCA_014849955.1 Cryphonectria carpinicola | reverse complement strand
CTCCTCCTCCTCCTCCTCCTCCTCCTCCTCCTCCTCCTCCTCCTCCTCCTCCTCCTCCTCCTCCTCCAACTCCAACTCCAACTCCAACTCCTCCTCCTCCTCCACCATCATATCCTGGACCCCCTTCCCGGATGGATGCGACAGTATAGGACAGATAGGCTCTGTTGTCCCCCTGACAGGCCCCACCAGCCCTCACCCACCCACCTTGGCCTGCACTCAGTCCTCCTCTTCACCGCCTGGCTTGCCTCGACAGCCTGTCGTTACCATCTGTCCAGGGCTATCCTGCAACTATCAGGTCATCATAGAGGAGCAGAACATCTGTGTGTCTTCAGTACTCTGGGCCGGCACACATACACATGCACACAACTGGACAACCCCACGCTGCTGCTTCTCCTGCCGTATGTCACCTCATCTCGTGCAGCTTTTCCGCCCCACCACCACGACCTAGAACGGTCCTCGACAAAGGGGAACACCTCTGCTGTGGCCCTCTCCCTGTCCCCTCTCCCTCTCCCTCCCTCTCAAGCTCCAGGACAACCAGGGGTCCCACCGACAGCAGGGGAGGAAAAACATTCCAAAGGCTTCGATTCTCTCTCGATTGCAACCCTATGACCCACTAGAAATTCATACACATCTCGGCTCCGCCTGCCTCTCCCCCACGGCCCTTTACCCCCCCCCCTCCCCAAAGGTCTCCTTATTGCAGCTTGCCAGTTGCCCCCCCCCCACTAAACAAAGACAGAAGACTATAGAAGCCTCGCCGTTGATCCTAGAACGTTCCCGTATTCTTCTAGTCCTCAGCTCAGACGAGGACGACCAAGACGACAACGCACCACGCACCACGCACCATCCTCCTCCTTCGCCTGGCTGCTCTACCTCCTGGTGACACCACCCCTCCAGCCCTGCGTCGACCTTCTCCTTCAGCTTTGATCGTCTCTCAGCCCTGCCGCAGGGTCTACAGGATAGCACATACCGCGCATCCGTCCTCGTCGTGTGCTCTTCCGAGAGTCCCACCAGCTCACCTTGGAATTATCGAGATTGGTTCCCCAGTAAAAAAAAAAAACACGAGGTCACGATGGCAGATCAACCAGGCTCGGGTCCAGGTCCCGGTCCAAGTCTAGGTCCAGGTCTGGGTCTAGACACAAACTCAGGCACGGCCAAGGGAGAAGACGCCCCAGCCGGATCGGGACACATCAAATTCTCCACTCCCGCCGCCCACTCGACCGCGCTTGACTCGAAAACCCCCTCCTCTGCCTACCAGAGACCGCCGCCCCTGGAGCGGAAAGCTACCGACTCCTCTCTCCCAGCTCACCTGCGAAAGTCCATCACCGACGTCCCCGTCACCCCAGGTATCGCCGCCAGGACCTACTCGCCAGAGTCCAGCAGAGACAGCATAGAAGGAGACGGCCCCGAGAGCCCAAGCTACTTCCAGCCAAAGCCTCCCGCCGAAGCCGTCACATCCCCACGACCCCTCCACGACAACCACCACCACCACGACGAGCACGACGAGCACGACGTCACCATCACCACCACCGCCAACAACAACAACGACACCATGGCTGGCGATCCCCAACAGGACGCCAACGTGGCGGCGCCTCCGTCTGGCCATGACATACTGCGCCGCATGAGCAGGTCGAGCCGCGACAGACAGGTCTCGATCAGCGATATCCGCTCTGCATACCCCTCACTCGCCCTGAGCGGTAACGTCATATCGGCCACTTTCAACATGCCACACTCGTTGAGGTATCGCAAGGGCGCTGACTGGGTGAGTTAGTTATACCATGACGGTGATATGATGAGACGACCACCCCCCAAGACGGATAGCTTGGAGGATTGTAGACATGGAGAGAAAGAAAGAGAGAGAGAGAGATCTGCGGAACGGCTAGCGGAGAAGGATTTTTTTTTGTTTTTTTCTTTCTTCTTGTTTGTTTCTTGCTCTGCTAACAAAAAGTCATTGCGCATGCAGGAGTTGAAATCCCGCCGTGGTCAGTCTGCCCTCTTCGACGGCCTGGCCCACCTCTCCTCGGACCAGGCGGCCTGGAACCACACGACTGTCGCATGGACGGGAGAGATCGATGCGCCGTCCGACTTCCCCTCGCCACCAGAGACCCCTCCCCTGACGACCGCTCACCTGCCCGGCCTGAACAAGCTCTCCGCCCCTGTTCCTGTCGACAAGGAGAAGCCCGCCAAGCCAGCACCGCCGGCCCGAGATGGCCTGTGGATACCAAGGGAGGACATGCAGCGGCTCGAGCAGCAGCTGGGCCACGACAAGAAGATCAGGACGGTGCCCGTCTGGCTGGCAGACGATGCCGACGGCCAGGAGGACGGGATCCTGCTCAAGGAACAGGCGCGCTGGCGGCGCTACGCCGAGCACGACCTCTACACGCTCTTCCACTACAAGACCCCGATCCCCTCGGACGGGCGCAAGGAGCGCACGCAGTGGGCCGACTACTACCGCATGAACCAGAAGTTCGCCAACAAGATCCTCGAGCTCTACAAGCCGGGCGACATCGTGCTGGTCCACGACTACTACCTGATGCTCGTCCCCAGCATGCTGCGGCAGCGCGTGCCCCACATGTACATCAGCTTCTTCCTGCACTGCCCCTTCCCCTCGAGCGAGTTCCTGCGCTGCCTCCCGCGCCGCAAGGAGATCCTGGAGGGCGTGCTGGGGTCGAACCTGATCGGGTTCCAGAGCTACAGCTACAGCCGCCACTTCAGCTCCTGCTGCACGCGCATCTGCTCGTACCCGTCCGACGCGGGCGGCGTCGAGACGTTCGGCGCCAGGGTCGAGGTCGGCGTCTTCCCCATCGGCATCGACGCCAAGAAGGTCGAGTCCATGGCCTTTTGCCCGGCGGTGGACGAGAAGGTCAAGGCCCTCCGCAAGCTGTACGCGGGCAAGAAGCTCATCGTGGGCCGGGACCGGCTGGACAGCGTGCGCGGCGTGGCCCAGAAGCTCATGGCCTTTGACCGCTTCCTCGAGCTGTACCCCGGCTGGCGGGAGAGGGTGGTGCTGATCCAGGTCACGAGCCCGACCGCCTCGGCCGGCGACGAGGAGAAGGACGACCCCGAGAACAAGATCGCCAGCCGTGTCAACGAGTGGATCGGTCGCATCCACGGCACTTATGGTCATCTCGGCTACGACCCCGTCCAGCACTTCCCGCAGTACCTCAGCCAGGACGAGTACTTTGCGCTGCTGCGGGCTGCAGACATCGGCTTGATAACCTCGGTCCGAGACGGCATGAACACGACCAGTCTCGAGTACATCGTCTGCCAGCGCGACAACAACGGGCCGCTGATCCTCTCCGAGTTCAGCGGCACGGCGGGCAGCCTCAGGGACGCCATCCACATCAACCCCTGGGACCTCTCGGGCGTCGCCGACGAGATCAACAACGCCCTGGTGATGGAGGACGCGGCCCGGCTGGCCATGCAAAAGTCCCTGCACGACCACGTCACCACCAGGAACGTGCAGCACTGGATCAACTCCCTCCTCAACCGGCTGGTCCACGTGCTCGGCAGCTCCAAGAACGTCGTCTCCACCCCGCTGCTGGACCGCGCCACCATGCTGCAGACCTACCTGGACGCCAAGAAGAGGCTGTTCATGTTCGACTACGACGGCACGCTCACGCCCATCGTCAAGGAGCCATCTGCCGCGATCCCCAGCCAGCGGCTGATCAACACGCTCACCACGCTGGCCTCGGACCACCGCAATGCCGTCTGGATCATCTCGGGTCGGGATCAGGCCTTCCTGACACAGCACCTGGGCTGCATCAAGGAGCTCGGCTTCTCGGCAGAGCACGGGAGCTTCATGAAGCACCCGGGCTCCGACGAGTGGGAGAACCTCGCCGAGACCTTCGACATGGGCTGGCAGCCCGAGGTCATGGACGTGTTCCAGTCCTATACTGACAAGTGTCCTGGTACGTTGCCCCCCAAACTGATGAAGAGGAAAAAAAGAAGAAAAAAAGAGCACCTCACGAAATCCCCCCTCCCCCCCCTCTCCCCTTCTCCCCAACCCCTCCTTGTTCCCATACTGATTGATTGATCTCCTGTTGCGTACAATTAGGCTCCTTCATCGAGCGCAAACGATGCGCTCTGACCTGGCACTACCGCCTTGCCGACCCGGAACAGGGACCACACCTGGCCGAGGAGTGCCAGAAGGAACTCGAGGCAACGGTGGTCCGCAAGTGGGACGTGGACGTGATGGCGGGCAAGGCGAACGTCGAGGTCCGCACGACCTTTGTGAACAAGGGTGAGATCGCCAAGCGCCTTGTCAACAGCTACAACAGCGACATGAGCCACCTCCCCGGGTCGGCCTGCGAGCCCTCGGCTACTGACGCAGATAAGAACGGCAAGCTGGGATTCGTGTTGTGCCTCGGAGACGACACGACAGACGAGGACATGTTCCGGGCTCTCAACGGGGTCAGCGCCACGCCGGACCAGGGCGAGGAGGCCAAGGTGCAGCCGGAGCACGTGTTCACGGTGACGGTGGGGGCCAGCACCAAGGTCACGCTTGCGAGGTGGCACCTGCTGGATCCCAGCGACGTCGTCGACTCGGTGGCGCTGCTGGCGGATGTCGGGTCCGGCGGAACGGGCACATCGGGCGGGGCCGCGTTGCACATTGGCGAGGTGAACCTGGCAGCTCTAAGCACCATCGAGGGACACGTGCCGACGGAATAAAGAGAGAGAGAGATAAGAGAGACACACACAAGCGCACACACACACAGAGAGAGAGAGCCAGAGCCACAGAGAGACCGAGACAAGGATAGACAAGACAAATGGGATATAGACTGGTTGTTGGAGTTTCTAAAGACAGGCAGGCAGGCAGGCAGGCAGGCAGGCCAGAGGCATTGGGAGGGGAGACGCGGAATGGATGCATCGCATCGGATGGACGGACGGACGGTACGTACACGGCGCTATGCTCATGGGAACTACAGGGTGGACATGGTTGGATACATGGGCTTTCAACTAGGACATGCGAATGTGTGTGTGCGTTTGCGCGCGCCTAGACGGTCATCAGCGTCGGTGGAGTGCTCACGAGTCTCCATTTGGGTTTCCCTAAGTCGCATTCCCGCTAGGACAGAGAGAAGAAGTATCCCAAATTGACCTGCATGCCGAGACGGCTGGCGAGCATAGACTTGAGGAGCCCGGATGCTATAGACGTGTGGCAGGATAGATGGAATCAATGCTCTCTCTCTCTCTCTCTCTCTCTCTCTCTCTCTCTCTCTCTGTGTGTGTGTGTGTGTGTGTATGTGTGTGCTACCGTCAGGCTCTCCTCCTTGCTAGAGGTTTCACTGGTTTAATCCTCCTGATTATTGTTCAATTACGCTCGAGGCCTATATATAGCCTCTTCTCTGACCGCCTGCTTGTTTTCGGCACCGATAAATCCGAACCGAGGAAATGAAAACGGCAATAATATTCAGTAGTAGCAAATTGATAGAAAGGAAGAGAGAGAGAATACTAGAAAGATATATAAATAATTTCTATTCACGCATTTACAGATCACCATTTTGAGTAATTATTTCTCGAGCCAAACTAATCCGTCAAAAGACTTCCAACCCTTTGTTTCAAAGTCTCTCTCTCTCTCTCTCTCTCTCTCTCTCTCTCTCTCACACACACACACACACACCTCAGCTCTTGTCGCACCCCCCCCCCCCATCATCACCATGGCGCCCGACCCCCCAAACGACCACCTCCCCATCGCCATCATAGGCGCCGGCATAGCAGGCCTGACCCTCGCCCAGGCCTGCCGCCGCCACAACATCCCCTTCCGCCTCCTGGAGCGCCACCCGCGAGGCCACCTCCGCCAGGGCCACCGGTTCCGCGTCTCCGAGGAGGCCTTTGCCGCGCTGCGGGATGACGCGCTTGCTGCTGCTGCTGCTGGGCCGCTGCGGGATCTGCTGGTGCGGACGGCGCCCTGTCGGCTCAGGGACGGGGCTGTGCAGCAACCGCCTCGGTATCCGGACGCGAGGACTCTGGAGACGGACGACAGGCTGCTGGCTGGCTCGGGGGCACATGTGCACTCTGTGCCTGTTGATCGGGGGTGGGTGCGGGCTGTGTTGGAGGAAGGGCTCGGGGATGCGGTGGAGTATGGGAGGGAGTTTCTGCGGTATGAGGAGGGTGAGGAGGAGGAGGAGGAGGAGGAGGAGGAGAAAAAGCAACAAGAGAAGGAGGATGGCGGCCGTGGTTATGTCAGGGTCTGGTTTAC
This sequence comes from Cryphonectria carpinicola, assembly GCA_014849955.1. Lineage (NCBI taxonomy): Eukaryota > Fungi > Ascomycota > Sordariomycetes > Diaporthales > Cryphonectriaceae > Cryphonectria > Cryphonectria carpinicola. The sequence continues at coordinate 275,302 of JACWRQ010000004.1, read as the reverse complement.
AGATGGGTCTTTTCTGGATGCGAGCCTGCTTGTGGGCGCGGATGGGGTGCGCAGTCTTGTTCGACGACAGCTGCAGCCTGCCAGGCGCCTTTTGGATCTGAACAGGTGGATTGTCTGGGGCCGCACGCCTCTGGTGTCTGATGATGAACATGACCACGACGACGACGACAACAACAACAACAACAGCAACAACAATAACATCGACATGTCGTCATGGCTTATGGCGGTGGACAAGGAGGCTGGCGCACAGTGCGTCGTAGAGGCGATCACTTGGGACGATGAGGCCAGACAGGCTGCGTCAGACGCTGGGTTGGCGCCCTCGCTGCTGGAGGATTACTACTACTGGGCCATTGCCACAGCGCCAGCACCGGCAGAACAAGGGCTGCCGCGGACGGCGGAGGAGACGAGGGGGTTTGTGGCGCGGATTACCCAAGGTTGGCATCCGCAGCTGAAGAAGGTCCTGGAGGAGGCGGATTATGGCGTGGCCGCTTGTATCCCTGTTGTGTCGAGCAAGCCGGATATTGAGCTGCCGGTGGAGGGAGGAGATGGGGACAGGAGGAGGGGCAGGAGGGTGTTGGTTACGATTATTGGGGATGCGGCACATGCTATGAGTCCTATGGGCCAGGCGGGAGGGGATCTGGCGATTCGGGATGCGGTGGATCTTGCGAGGGCTATTGTGAAGGGGCGAGAGAAGGAGGAGGAGGAGGGGGGGGGAGAGGAGGGAGGAAGCTTGCGGGCTTTTGAGAGGGTGATGGCGGCGAGGGCGAGGGAGAACCTTGCGCGGGCGTTCTCGAACGGACGTAGGTTTTGGGCGAAGGAGGGGGGGTATCGTGAGGTGCATCTGTAGGGGACATTATAAAGCTAGTCAGGTTGGGTGAAGCAAATGGAGTACTAGAGATGTATTTATTAATTATGGTTCATTGACTTGCAAACTGTGTGGTGTTTTATTGTTACAGACACATGTGAAAGATCTTGAGATGAGCATTCTGGGAAACCATGGACAATATCAACTAGAATATAGTACATATCATAGCATCCCAATATAGTAACTAGGTGAAGCATGGTATTCCATGTAGATCTCATAATCATCTGTGTCACTATTCTCTTGTCATATTTGAGTACTCTGGTGGATATCTGGTTGCATAACATGCCCTCTTCAAGGCAACACTATGACTCCCTTTTCACCCCTCCCTCCCCACATATCAAAACTTGACCTAGCACTGTTTGATCTTGAAGCTAGGTTGATAAAGTGGCTCAATCATTGGGACTAACTCCTCAAGTGTATATGTCAAAACGCTTAATGAAGAATGATGAGTGGTGGCTAGGGATTGTGCTTTGTGCCTCCCGAACTATTCAACCCCCTAGTAGATAATTTATGAATGATTATATGTCTATTCTTTTCTAGTGCCATGTCCCCTCGTCATCACTTCTGTATCTATTTTCTACTTCTTGACACATATAAGAGCCAGCAGGACACACAACCTGAGCCCCCTGAAGATTCCTCTTATAATCTACCATTCTAATTTATTGAACCAGTCTTTGGAGATTGCCCACATCATCAATCTTCCTTGATTGACTTATCTGTCCCAACTACACATTTGTCAATTTCATCACAATCTACCAAACGCCTACCAGGAGCCAAGATGGTAAACCGACCCTTCATGGTTCTCCCCGCCGAGGTCCGCATTAGGATCTACAACGAGGTCTTCCGCATTGTCAAGATCCAGATCCTCTTCAAAGACTGCAGGGAGCCCGACGAGCCCTACGTCCACTTCACCCACAACCTTCACGGCGCGCTCACTGCCGTCAGCCGCGCGGTCCGCGAGGAGACCATCCCCTTGCTGTGGCGCGCCGCCGTCGTCACGGTCAAGAGCAACGCCAACCAGTCCTTCATCCACCTCAGCACCATCGTCACCCACGTCCCGCGGTCCATCACGGCCAACATCACCCACCTCCGCGGCGTGCGCCTGCCCATGCTCGGCGGCGGCGGCGGCGGCTCGGACGGCGTGCCCGGGGTGGACGACAGCTCCGCTGCCGAGCTCCTCGAACGGTTTTTCCCTCGCCTCGAGGTCTGCGGGCTGTTCGTGGCCCACGTGCCACACCCGAACTTCAGCAAGTGGCCGCGGTTCATTCGCTGGAGCAACAAGGGCTCGCTCGTCCACTGGTCCCGGAGACCCGACGAGACCCACGAGGAGTCGGTTCCGGTGGGGCGGCTGTTGCCGTTCGTGAAGAAGAGAGACGAGAGCCCGTGGTTGTGGATCCAGAGGAAGTTTGGGATCGGGGCGGACTGCAAGATCCAGTTTGTCCAACAGGATCGAGTTTCTTATGTGGTCTGGCCCCCGGGCGGGTGGGGCGTCCCTGGCCGCACCGTTGCTGGCAGCATGGTAAGTGGAGATTATTGATAGATCATGATGATGATGATGGAATCTGGGCTATTTTGGCTGACATCTTCATAATAGGCGGTGTGGTTTAACTATAGCACGGGCAAGTACTGGGCCGAGAAGCTTTGGGCAAATGGGGAGACGGAATATTCCACCTACGAGAACGGGTTCGACCAGGTCCTCGGGGTGTCTGGCAAGGAGGCATCAAGGGGATAGAGGACGAAAGAGGAAAGTAATGGGGCAGTGGAACACGCTCTACTCCCATCTTCACGGGACTCCCACAGAGGGAGGGTATATCCGATGATTGGACGACGAATACTTAGAGTTTGTTTGATACAACACACCAAAATCCACAGCTTCCCCCCCCCCCCCCCAACTTGACTTGCTAAATATCGTCCATGTATTCTCAAGGCTTCTTCTCCCTGGCTAATTCTCGTACAGTTCAGTAAGTACTTATTTGTCTGGCCTTGAAGCCAGGACGGCGCGCCTGGACTTCTGTCACTGTGCTCACCATTGTCCTACTGTTTTATGCGTGTCTACCGACGTGCGGGGGTGTCAGCAGGTGCCAAACCAAATTGCTAGGGGAATAAGGCGTAACATGAATACAATCCAGGGTGACGTGGGTGGATATCTCTCTTTCCTATGGCCACTCCTATTGATGGGATGTCTCGACGCCAGACTCATGCTAGACGCCCTCCTCTTTTTGTGATGGCGACGACGACGACGTCCAAGTATCATGGGGATACTATACACGAGAACGACGCGGCCCGTCTGACAAGGCCGTCGACGGTGGCTCTGCAGAAGGGGCAAAGCACGCCGCGCCACCCTCTGCCGAGATACCTTCCCTTACCTAGGAGAACCAAGACGAGGTCGGCTGGAGTCAGTCTGTCGGTGAAGTAAACCAGTCTGTTGGATTCTAAACGGATTAGTTTCATCAATTCCATGAGCTGACTTCCTCTCTGGTGCATAAGCAGTATATGAATCAGTCATGGGCTGACCGGCACGCGCATCCGGGACGATCCTGAGTGGGTACAACTGTGGACACAATTTACGGGAGCAGCAAACGGTGGGATCTCCCCCGCATGACCTTTCTTTCTATTTTCTAAATCCTGCACAAAAAAATCCGGGATATCCGTCGTTGGGATTGAAGCAGCAATCACTCTCGTAAAAGAGTGACTTGGTTCTGAAAGCCATCGTCGCAGGAGGAGGTTTAAATCATGCATTCTAGGTGGGAAGAAGAAGCAAAGCAAAATAGCTGGACCACGTCCAATGGACCGGACCCTTACTATACATAACAGATCGGAGTACTATAGAGAGTACGTACGCACGCCCTCCAAAAGCCACCCGATTGGAGAGGGGGCCCGCAGCGGTAAGATTTGGTGAATCCTTGGTAGCGAGGTACGTGCAGCCGAAAGATTTGCGAATGAAAACAACAACAACAACAACAAACCCCCCCCCCCCCCCCAAAAAAAAAACACACCACCCCCCGGGACTGGGGCGGAACCAATTCGGTTGTGGGGTCGTGTCTTGCAGCAAGCAGCACCAGAGTTTTTGTGTTTCTGGGTTGATTGGATCAAGAGGGAACAAGCCGGATCTGCAGCAACCACACGGTAGCGCACTAAAGGCGAGAGAGAGGAAAGCAGGGCGGAAATGACGCGTGGCGTTTACTTATTATTAGTATATTAAGAAGTATAGTAATATACTGTGAGTAATTTCCCACGAGAACCCGAGCAAGACGAGGGAAAGGAAGAATAAATGAACAAGAAAAACCACCGAGATCGACAAAGGCCCAGCCTGGCCGGAGATCGATCTAGCAGCTTACTGCAGTGCTACCATACTATGTACAGCAGCATCGGGGATAAGGAAGAGAGATAGAGTATTATTACTGTGAATGGATGTTTGAGACATTACATTATCGCAAGACAAGCCAATCTGAGCACCACTCGGCCGAATAACCCCTGGACTGGGGGAGGGGAAGGAAGGGAAAGGGGAAGAAAAAAAATAAAAAGCAACTTTGTGTTCTAGCTCGTCTCAGGTGGTGTGAGTGAGTGTGTGTGTGTGTGTTGGTCCCCAAACTAAACCAGCCCACTTCCGGGGAGTTTCTTCCCGGGTGCACCATTGTTTGTCCGCAATTGTACTAGGAGAGAGGAGAAAAGGGAGGAGGACGGCCCATGTAGACTTGCTCGGCGTCTGAGAGCTGGTAATAGAGCACGTTACCGCTGCGTCCGGGATCCACATCCTCAACATGGTTGTGTAATCCTTTAAACCTCGCAAAAGCGGTGCGGCTGGGGGGGCAGTTGAGATGTTGTGAGCCATGCATGCATTCTTGCTCACGCCAACTCTTCCCACCATGAACTACTACTTCCTACCTCCTTCTTCTTGTCCTTACTGCAGGCCTGATTTCCCGTCTCATGAAGAGGAGCAGCGCTTTCTCTTTGTTGTGAGGTAGACACTTACAGTTACATCCAACACGGCATTGAAAGGGGCGGCGGAGGGTGGCCTTGAACAAAATACTACACTCACACACATAACGCATATATTCCCTCTTGTTTGATCCCCCCGATAAACACACACACACACACACATATATACATCATCATCATCATCATCAGATTGCATCTATGTAGCCCCTGAGTCCCTGTTGAAATCTGCTCTCTCTCTCTCTCTCTCTCTCTCTCTCTCTCTCTCTCTCTCTCTCTCTCGCGTCTAACCCCACTCCCTATCACCCCCTTCCCACCATGTCGTCGTTGACAGGCACATCCGGCACGTCTAGTAACCAGAGCACTCGGAGCAACCGCAGTCTCCCGGCCACCACCAAAAAGGCCGGCAGAACATACCTGGACACCGCAGATGCCATCGTGGACTACCCACTCCCCATCGACCTGGCCGAGACGCACAGACAGATCCTGTTGGCCCAGCTCAGCACGACCATCTTCGGCTCCCTTATCCTGGTAGAGGACCTCGTCCTCGGCGATGACAAACCTCCGCCCCGCCGTGTGCTCGAGGTGTGCTGCGACACGGGCTGGTGGAGCGCCGCCCTGTACCAGCACCTACAGAAGAGAAAGAGGCCAGATGACCCCCACCACCACCACCACCAGGAGACGGTATTCGTGGGCCTGGACATCAAGCCACCCCCGCCTGACGCCGAGACCTGCTATGAAGGGATGGGCATGTCGTGGGAGTATGTGCAGCATGATGTCAACGATACGCCCTGGCCACTTCCTGATAACTCGTTTGATGTGGTCATGGTCCGCAATGTCTCGCTTGCTTTGGACGCGAACAAGTACTCGCAGCTCGTGCAGGAATACGTGCGCGTGCTGCGGCCGGGCGGCGCGCTCGAGCTGTGGGAGCACGACTACACGATCCGCTCGATGCGGCCCAGCATCCAACAGCCACCACAACAGCAACAGAAGCAGCAGAACCATGTTGGCAGGGGGGATCAGAGCAACCTCGACAAGTTGGGACTGTACCCCATTGCCGACAGCAGTCACTTCGGCCCAGCCAGCAACGCCTGCGTGGCCGAGTACAACGCCTGGATCAAGGCCGCCCTGGCCGACCGGAACCTCCCCACCATGCCATGCTCCTACATCGAAACCATGTTCAGCGGCTACCTGGTCGAAGGCTCCGAGGACCTGGACATGGTGCGCGTCGAGCGGGTGGCCGTACCGTTTGGTGGTGCCGAGGGCGGTATCAGCTGGGAGCAGCACAAGAAGATAGGAGGCCCGCGTGTCCTGAGTGCCGAGCAGGAGGTCGTGCGGCGCATGGCGCTGGAAGGCTTTGTTGCCCTGGCGGAGGCATTTGAACCGCTGCTTCGGGCTGGCGGCGAGCTGTCGCAGGCGGCATGGGAGGCTTGGATGGGGAAGGCGCGGAGGAACTGGCTGCAGGATGGCGGGTTCGGACTGGGGGAATGTCTTGAGCTTGGGGTCTGGAGCCTGAGGAAGAAGTGAGCGCGGTAGTCGAGGTGGAGGGAGGAGGAGGGGCAAACGAGGGTAGAGGCTGGCTGGCACGTGCGGATGACCTCCCCTCGTCGCGCCGATATCATGGCCGTATCACTGATCTCGGCCTTGGTAAGCTGCCTATCCATCACACCACGAGGTTCAATCCCACGGACCCCCACAAAGAAGCTTTGGAAGGTTGCAGGCTGGTTGGTTGGTTGGTTGGTTGATGGAAGAGGAAGAAGAAGATGATGATGATTCACCAAGCATATCTGGAGGGTCGAGCAAGCAGGAACAAGGGCACAAGAGCTCTTTCCCATTACGCTGGAGATCATGAGGAAAGGGGTTAGTTATGTTAGTGGCTGCGCTACAGAAGGAAGGAGGAAACGAGGAAAGGGAGGAAACAAGCTACCAGGTCAGGCTGGCTGCAGCTATCTAGGAAAGGCAGGGCAGGCACCTGTCTGGCAAGCACGGGCTAGCAAGTCACTGGCCTCTCCGCACAGAGTCTATCCCAGCTTGTACGTCTTCTGCAGGGCAGAAGGCTCATGGGGGGACATCAGAGGAGGAATATTTAACCAACCAAACCCTTGCCTGCCCAGACGATGAACTGTTGTCCATGAGCACTGAGGAGGGACTTACCAAGGGACGGCTGAGGGATGCCGAAGAGACAGATGCACAACCATTTATGTACATCTGAGCACAGCGGCGAATGCCACAACGACCACAAAAGGGAACATTCATTGGGGAGGAGGAGGTTACATGGCATTGTTTTTTATTATCTGGTTTTCTCCCTACGTTAGGTACTATGGTAAATCAGCCAATGGGAGCATGAGATGAACTCAAATGAACCCCGTTTTAGCCGTCGATGCCACCAAAGCAGTGCTCAGCCCTACAGGTCAAAGTCCAAGCAGTAAGTATCCCATGTTTGTCCTTCACATGCTTTCCCCCCCGGCAAAACACCCGACGTCATCAATAGTGTGCATGGGTCCTCCAAGACTGAATACCACCCGCTTCAAAGCTTTCCCGGACCCCACACGCAGCCCAGCAGGAGGAGGGTCAAAGTTATCACGGTCTTTTACCCCCCATCAAGCAACAGGCCGAGTTATTCCTGCGCCAGACTAGTAAATTGAGACAAGAGAGAGAGAGAGAGAGAGAGAGAGAGATAGAGAGATAAAAGGGTGGATTTATATGCCTTGCCTATCCGAGAGAATTACCATGTATCGTTCGATACCGTTTGACGCGAAGTCGCGAGTGCGGATCGTACGACGGGTCTTGAAACTAAGTACCATTGTAGTAGTATCATGGTAATTCACTTCTCGTCGCCCTTTTGGGCCGGAGCAAGCCGCCCTAATTAAGAAAGTTTGCTGCAATGTTCTCAGACAGTCATGTGATGGGTTAGAATGGTTTCTTTGTTCAAAAGATTTCGCTGTATGTTCCTTGGTCCAAAAAGAAGAAGGGTTTGTGCAGTAAATTTCGGGCCTTTCCACAACAGACTGCAAACAGCAGCAGCACTCTGATGAAGGCTTAAGCGCCGTCATGAGCCCTGGAAAAGGCTTTACCCGGGCCTGTTCTGGGCTCAACAGACGAACCGCCTACGCGCTATAGGGCTCTGCTAAGGCACTAAAAAAGCACAGCTACTAACGGACTATTATGGGCCAGCTGCTTATTTCACTGCCCCGGATTCGACGCTTCTCCATTTTCTGGGGAAAACAAACAAGGAGGGAGGAAAAAAGAAACCAGCCACGGGCCAGTCAAACTCTCGCCATTTCAGAAGCATCAGCCCATCCTTCAAGACTATGTTCCCCACAACCTGGCATCGCACCTCGGGTCGCGGGCGATGGTTTTGGGAAAGGGGGGGGGGGGTTTCCTTTTTCTCCAGCATCGTAACTAATGATTTAGTGCGTGTTATGGCGGGGGGGAGAGATTGTTCCTCCGCTTGATGGTTTAGAGGGTGCTTGATCCCTGTTCGATCTGCCGACCTGCCTTTCCGTGTCGATGGCACAGTTAATCCGCAGCCGCGATGACGGGCGGTCGGGGGAGGGATGGACGGGGAGAGTCTAGGGGGAGGGGAGAGAAGAGAGGGGGGGGGGGAGAAGGGAGGTTCAGTTTAAATACATTATCGTGTCTCTTGGCTCACGGTTTCTGTTGATTCTTTGCCTTGCCTGTCTCAACTTCCCAATATTCTCTAACTTCCTTCCTCCTTCCTCTTCCTCTTTCTGTGTACTCTATCCAACCAGATTACACCAAAGTGAGATCCAAGTAGCAGACCAAATCGACTTAGTACCCAATCAGCGACGAGAAGGCGAGTTCAGAGACACAGAGATCGTCGACGACGACAACAACAACAACAACAACAACAACAATGGCGACAACCACCACCGCTAACGGGGTCAGCGGCCACACAAACGGTACAAACGGTACCAATGGCGTCCAGACCGAGCAAAAGAGCAACAGATTTGACCCCAACTTCACACAACATGTCATCGAGCTCATGAGCCCCGAGACCAAGCCCAGACATAGGGAGATCCTCGCCTCCCTCATCCGCCACATGCACGACTTCTGCAGGGAGGTCGAGCTCACCCAGGAGGAGTGGATCGTCGGCGTCAACTACGTCAACGCCATCGGCGGCGCCTACCAGAAGAACCGGAACGAGGCGTGGCGGGTGTGCGACATCCTGGGTATCGAGTCGTGAGTACCTGCAATGTGTTGCTTCTTTTTTTCTTCTTCTTCTCTTTTTTCTTTATTTGACTATCCAAGTTCTGACATTTTTACGCTCGCCCTTCAATTCAAAAAAAGACTCGTCGATGAGATCAACCACAAGATCGTCACAGACAAGGGCCTCGAGCCCACCTCCTCCACCATCCTCGGCCCCTTCTGGTCCCCCGAGACCCCCTTCCGCGAGAAGGAGGACAGCGTCATCCTCAACATGCCCGCCGACGGCCAGGCCACCTACTTCCACGGCGTGGTCCGCGACGTCGACACCGGCAAGGGCATTCCCGACGCCGTCTTCGACATGTGGCAGGCCAGCACCAACGGCAAATACGACGTCTTTGACCCCGAGAACCAGACCCGCCACAACCTGCGCGGCAAGTTCCGCACTGACTCCGAGGGGCGCTTTGCCTTCTACTGCCTGAAGCCTACCGAGTATGCTATCGACACCTCGGGGCCCTCGGCCGATCTGCTGAAGTTGATGGGGCGCCACCCGAACCGACCTGCGCATATCCACATTATGGTGAGTTTTGTTATTGTTGCTAGTACTTGTGTCTCTCTTTTCTTTTTCTTTCTTTTTTTCAAAAAAAAAAAAAGTTCTTGTCTCCCTTGTCACTGACATTTTTTCCTCTTCTCTCTCGCAGGTCACACACCCAGAGTATGTCGGCGTCACAGCCCAGCTGTACCCAAGAGACGACCCCTGGCTCGAGACCGACGTCGCCTGCGCCGTCAAGGACGACCTGCTGCTGGACTTTATCCCCGTCAAGGACAACCCCAAGTGCACCCTCGACTGCGAGTACAACGTGCGCCTGGTCTCCAAGAAGTACAAGCCCGATGCTGAGATGTTCAAGACGAATGCCAATATTGTTGGAGGAAAGTAAATAAGATAAACCCAAGAAGGGGGGAAAAAAAGAAGAAGAAAAAAGAAGAAAAAAAGAGAAGAAAGGAATTGGGGAAGGGAAGGGAAGGCAAGGGAAGGCAAGGGAAGGCAAGGGACTTTTCATTATGGGCAATTTTATGATAGTGCATATTTGATAAGCGATTTATTTGACAGGCCATTTGCGCCCCTTGTTCTATTACTTATATGAGCCTCTATTGTAGACGTTGTGTGACGCACTCGTTTCCCTGATGATGACTGGTGGTGGGGGCGCACCTCAACCCCGGCACGGCCAATAAGGAAAAGAAGAAAAGAAAAAAAGAGAAAAAAAAGGAAGTGATCGGGAAATCCAGAAATCGGAGAGCACGTCGTCGACTACAGCTTTGCCTAAGTACTTGGTAGGCTTGCGATAGATAGTGAGGACATCATGGCATAGCATTCCGAGTACAGGCTTCACGTCGCAGCAGGTGACACACATCTCGAGCTGGCCTGGCCCAGAATGAACTCTTTAGCATCATGTCCGACAGGCCCGTCACAGGAGGGGTGTAGATTGCGCGACAAATACAGCAGAAATTCTATCCCAGCTGAACTTCTAGAACGCCAAACGCTTTCTGAATAGCTCCTTGAAAGGACACTCACTGCACACTTGCCTCCCAGGTGCCACAAAGACTCCATATCCAATGCCGCACACCAACATGCGCCAACCTGTCTTTGCCAGACTGTAATGCGCCTTCTCCCCTCCCTGCGCCCCCCCCCCCTCTCTCCTCTTTCCCCCCCCTTATCCTAATCTTTTCCCTGTTATTTTTATTTATTTAAGTTAAATTGTTATCCTCTCCCAAGCTTAGCCCCTGCCACCGTTGTAGTCCGCGCCGCCGGATTTCCTCAGCATGGTGACGATATCGGCGTGCTTCAGCTCCCTCTTGTCGTCGGTGCGGATCTCCTTGCTGTAGTGCCGCAGGATCTTGGACTGCACCTCGCCGGCCTCGGTGGTGACACGCGCCCGCCGCATCATGCCCGCCGCGGGCCCCATCCACGTCACCAGCAGGAACTTGGTGCGCGTGCTCTCCGAGTCGTTGGCGTACTCGACGCGCACGTAGGCGTACTGGATCTCGGCGTCGTCTAGCCCCGCCCGCGCGGCCACGATGGCGTTCTTGGGCGCGCCGTCTTCCTCCTCCTCCGTGTCGTCCCGGTCGTCGACGAAGCACTTGTCCGTGCCCGTGCTGGTCAGGCTGAGCTTGTTGCCCTTGGCTGCCGTCACGATCAACCAGGTCGTCTCGTCCTTGTCGTTGCGGACGGCCTCGTAGGCCTCCTCGATGGCTCGCACCTCGGGGGATCCGACGTTGGACATGTTGGGGAGGGGAGGCCGTTGGGGGGCGTGGGGGGGGGGGGGCGCAATTGGTAGGCAGGTGGTCAATTGATTGGGTTTCGAAGGGTTTGTGGACAGTCGTCACGGGTGTAGGAGGAATGGTCGGTCTATAGTAGACATCAATGAATCAAGAGAGAGGGAGGGAGAGAGAGATAGATGGGTGCCAAAGGAGGGAAAAGGGATATGGGCTACCGCTGGTCAATCCAAAGATCCCCTCTTGTCCCTGAGAAACGTGTCTGGACCCTGAAACCCCCTGTCACCGCTCTAGACAGCCTCTCATGCCCTCGTTACGCTAACCCTGAACGAGCCCTCAAACCCTGCCTGGTCGATCCAGGTCTCTTTTGCCCATTGCAGCGAGAATACAGTAGAGTGAGTATGACCTCTCGAAAATCATGCAAGCTTGGGAATTCCCCAATCAGGCAAAGGCAGTACGATGATTCCAGAAGAAGTTGACTCTCTACCACAGCATCGTGTTGCCCAAACAAGCTAGTGGCATCTTCGGTAGCAGCCAGAGTGCTTAGTCAGACTTGGGAGACATGCAGTTGGGGTTCATACGCTCAGCAATTTCTCGACGACTCCTGCGCAGCCTACAGCAAGTAACAAGTATCTTGATCTCACCATCTATCTGCCTTGCCAGGACTGCCTGCTTATCGCCAAGATTCCTGCTCAAGACTGTCTGTCTCTACCTATACCGCAAGAGCGCATCTCCAATGTCGATGCGTCTGTCCTTCCAGACGCTGCGCTTTGCTACAAAGACGACAACCTCTCTGCTGAAGAACCGAACGTTCGCTACGATGGCAGAGCCGGGCAGCCTGGGGCCAAGCTCTGGAGGTCCCGTTGAGCATGTGATCCGAGAAAAGGTGTGATCAGTGTCCCTCTCTCCCAACTCCCTCCACACGAGAAGGGCAGTCTGTTGACCAGCGCTTGGACTCCCCAGATCACGAACCACTTTGCGCCATCACGCCTCGAGATTCACAACGACTCCCACCTCCACAAGCATCACAAGGCCATGGCAGGCAGCACCTCGGCAGAAACGCACTTTCGACTCGTTATCACGTCGGGCGAGTTCCGCGGGAAGCCCCAGATCAGGAGGCATCGCATGGTGAACGAGCTGCTGAAAGAGGACCTCGCGCGCGAGGGTGGCATACATGCGCTGCAGCTGAAGACCATGACGCCTGAAGAGGACGCAAAAAAGCCGCCGCAACAACAGGGAGAGGGGGGGTCCAGCTAGGACAGACAGCAGAAACTGTTTTCAAACACAGGCTGGACAAACGCTGGACTACAGGATTTTCAAAAGGTGGCGCAGTAATGATACCCTATTTCCTCCCCTTCATCACCCACTCGCCATCAATATATATCGACCAAGTATTCCTGGCCATCCATCGTGAATGCGCCATGATCATTCCGTGTCCCCGAAAACTCTGGTACAACTTCAGAAATGTCCTTTTCGTACTTCAACAAATTTTCTAACTGGGTGTAGCTCTTGACGCCTAGGGCCCAATACAGCCGCTCGAAGTGTCTCATCAATTGGACTGTGTCGTCTTTGAGCACAAACTGCGTGCACATCAAGTCGTGGATAAAGCTGGCCTTCATCTCAAACACCACGGGCATAATCGGCAGTCCGCGCGACTCCATCCAGGTCTTGGGCCAGGGCGGTACTTCTTCCAATTTCTTCCACTCAGCACGTCCGTCCTCCACTCCAGATTCCGCCGACTTATATCGCCAGATTCCCTCATATTTGGATTTGGAGGGCCGCGACCTGATACGACTCAGCAGCATCGACCCGCTACCGTCCCAAAAGCCTGGTGGGACGTTGAGTCGTACAGGCGGTACACCATCGCAATCGCCCATAACCTCACAACAAAATTCTCCCAGGAACTCTTGGCCAAAGCATCGCGAGATCATCCACGGCATCAAATCCCTACACGTAGCGAGGGACCAGATGATTGGGAGCATGTGCCAGAACCTAGGACCATGCAGGCCACGCTTCGACAGATACTCGTTTGTTGCAGCGGAAAGGAGCGAGCAGTCTCGATCGGCTAGCAACCAGTACTGATGAGACTCCTCCAGGTCGCAGTCGAGCATGTCCCGCATCTTTCGAACCCATTGGACAATACTCGCCTGGGGGGCGAAACACGATACGTCGTCCAGCTCCAATGCAAACTCTGGAGATCGCGACGCCGGTCTGTGTTGTGTAAAACGTTTTCCAGATGGTACATTCAGAATACCGGATCGCTGGAACCATGCCCATATTTCCATGTCTCTGCAATTGATGCTCACAAATCGACATATTGCCACCAGACTGGTGCGCAGTCGGGGCGGCTCGCTCTCAGCGGAAGATGGCTCTTTAGGGCCGAGACCAAAAGTCCTTGGTGTACCATGCAACAGGCCACATTCAGTTCTCAATACCAGAAAGATGGCCTCCTGGTAGTCCGCGTGAAGGATAAAGAGATGATCTCGCCCGGGCTCGATGACTTGGTCGAGGCGTGTCCGGGACGCAAGGCAGACCTCGATCTCGGTGCCTTCGAGTCCGAAGAAATGAATGTCCTTGGACTGAGAATACAGCGTAGGTACTTGGCGAAACGTGAAGGCGCGCTGAATCCGAAGTGCTCTGAGCGCCCCGGTGGAGGCGCACACCGAAGCCTCGTTGTCCCACATTGGGCTTGATGTTCTGATATCAGAATTGAGGTTGAAGCACGTAGTTGGATTGTCGTGTTCCTTAGCCATCCCCTCGCACACCGACAGGAAGCTTTTTTTGACCTCATCCACGGCCGGCTGTACAAAGTCGGACCATGCCTCTAGTGACTCCCATCGTGGAACCCACGAGGGTCTCCCGGTGGAGTCGCTGTGACCACGGGCGAATTCCAGGAACCAGAAGGTCTTCTCGACCAGCAGTACATGCGCGAAGAAGCCGATCCAGAGCTGCTCGTCGGATAAAGAATAGTCAAACTGAAGTCGCGCCTCGGGCTGGTCGTGTCGAATCAAGCCGAGGATACCGAATAACCTGTCCCTGGGATCTGTTGCTCGCGAATGGCGCACGATGGATAGCGCCTCGAGGGTGTCTGTGACCCTCAACGACTGCTGCGAAACCATGTGAAGCCACGGCATCACTGTCTTCTCCCCATCAAAGACAGGCCGTATCTTCTTCCTCGTCATCACTGGGGTGCGCGCGTCGGCTATGAAGTCTGCGTGGCCGATCCGTATCACCGCCTGTGGCGATAAGACGAGCTCCTGGATGATCCAGATCCTCGTGAAGTACCTCCGCGACAAGACCTCCTGCATGCTCTTCCTGGCTGGAGGCTGGAGGGGAGACGAGCTGAGCTGGTCTGCGCGCCAGGGGAGCTCGTGCAGCCTGTGGCGGGTAGGAAACCGGCCACCCGCGGCTTGGTGCTCCACGATGTCCGGTCCCAGGTACACCACGACTCTTGTGCAGCTGCTGAATATACTGCCCATCTTTTGCACCTGTTCATTTCGCTCGGGTATGTCTGCCTGGTTGATGCACAGGGCGTCGATCCAGATCAGCCGTATGCCTCTTCTGGGCCTCGCGAACCGGAGCAGTTCCCAGCAATTCTTCGTGTGCAGCGAGACATCCCAGTACGGGCCGAAGAAAACCGGGCAGCAGGCTGTCGAGTCCCCGTCTTCACCGCCCCAGGTGTATGAGGCCGTCTCGTACTCTGGGCAGTTATCGTCCTCGTAGATCTCTAGGCTGAGATGGACTGGGTGGGAACGACTACTGGTTGGCGTCAGGCAGGCCAGGCGGAATTCATTTGGCGCGAGCCTCTGGCCGTAGATAAGCGAATGACTAGACGGCGGCTGTCCGTCTGTGGCCTTGTTTTTCTCATCGATGGACGGCTGTGTACCACTTGGCTGCGGGCTGGCGGTTGACGGCGAAGGCGACGACTCTGGCCTTACGAATCGGACGCTGGAAGGCCATCGTAGGTTTAGATCTGCAGTCGCCTCTCCTTCTTGTCCGTTTTCCTTTTCCGAATCTGAGTCGGCCTCGCGCCTGGATGGCGTGTGTCGCTCTGAGACAGCGCAGATCTTCTCCAGGTCAGGCGCAGCATGACATGCCGTGCAACGAGGCGCATTGTCGCTCCCGACAACTACTATTGGGTTGGTGCATGATTGCTTATGCCAGCGAGACGGTGTTGCTGCAGTCATGGTGACTCTGATGCCAGTGGTTTCTTGACAACAACTCACAAGTGTTACCTACTAAATAGGTAAGTAGTTGTTCGCCAAAATTGCTCTAGGTTTGAGGTGGGGGTTCTCACAGCCTGCGCCTCAGCGCAAGTCTCTCGGTCCTCTTCAACATGCTCAAAGTGGAAAAACTCACCGGGACACTACAGTTGCAATGTCACATGAGATGCCCGCCAAGTCTCCTGGGCTTACTACTTGTGTGGTAGTTACATCTCGTGGAGGGGCGCATTCGATGCAGATTGGCCGCTGGCGCCTGCATAAGGCGCATGCATGCAGCAGTGAATACTACCACACCAGGGTGGTCTAGCGCAGCCTTATTCAAACATCTGGAAATCTTCTGCTTCTTCTTTTTGAATATAATGACCGGCGAAGCCTCTGTTCTAGAGAAGAAAGAGTTTAATCAAAGATGGCTCAAATCGAGACGCGTCCAGGGCAGTCTCTTGAGGACGACGACGAAAATTGAGAGACGTGCATACCTTCGAGTAAGATGGCTGATGCAGATCATGGCTGCATATTCAGCCACTCTTTTCATTTTGGTGACAAGACATCACATTGGGCATCAAGTCACGCATCGAGTGCTGCGGAGATTGGCAGTTCCCATCAATGAACTTCAGACATATATGTCGTAAGCAAAACGATCACACCGGCTGGACGACTCTCATATATGCTATCTGCAGAAATTGTCAATTTTTGTCCGATGGCCAGTGCACAGATTGTCTGAAAACAATTCTACAGGCCGACTGCATGATACCGCACAAATACGAGGAACTCTTCAGCTCACTGTGTCAGACTTGCGCTTGCGAACTACTCCAACATATCAAGGACCGCCGCCAACGGCTCAAAAAATATGCGAGGGAAAGCCTAGTCTCGCATGCGAGTTGCAATCTCGGTCTCGACTCAAGCGATGTACTTGACTCTAAAGCACATCTTGTCGTGACTATGCTTCGTTGTCAGGGTGTGTGCATTCCGGAATCCCTCGATATCGCTCATCTGCAACACAGAGATCCCGATTCCCAACGGTCGGTCTTTCATTATTGGAAGTCTAGTCCTGCCAAGGGATTCGACCTATATGATTTTGCCTTTTCTATTGGCTTCCGCGATTTAGACCGGCCTGATGATCAATGCAAGACACCTTTGCACAGTTTGTGTTACGGTCTCGAACATGACGAGATCGCACTTCCAGTTATATGTCGAATGTGTATATGGTTGATTGAACACGGTGCTGATTTATGGTCCCGAGTACGACGATCAGACGCGACGGTTGCCCATCATCTATACGGGTCACTGGCAGCAGGGTCGCATCCAGAATTGAACAGAAAAGGGCTCGAGGGCCTTAAGAACTTCCTTGGCAACGTGAAACCCCTCCTTCACGACATAACCCGGCATCTGGCGCTCTCCAACCCGCGTGATGATTGTCGCTGCAAATGCTCGCCTGGAGGGTGCCTACCTATAATTTGATTTCTGCGGAAAATGGTCCGCTTGCTTCCAACATGGCGCCTGCATGTGGATAAGATTAGATATCCTGAAACATTCGCTGAAATTATCACTATTTTCCTCACTGATGGTGATCCTTTTTGGACTGGAGACTAGCTTATGTCTGTAATTCGGTTTTGGACTTTCCAAGCACTGGAGCTAAGGCATACTTGCAATCATGACATGGATGGGGATCAAGTCAAGAGGTTAGATGATGAGGAAATCGACGAAATACTGGAGGAGGATGCCTTCGTCCTGAGTATCCTCGAGGATTTGGTGAATGAGTTCGAAACAAAGCTCAACCTGGGGCAAGAATTTGAGATCCTTCGCCGCAACATATCCTTCTGGACCGAGGTATGGCTATCGAGGGTGAAAGAAGTGCGTGACTCACTCAGCAGTAATCGGATAGAAGACGATCAAAAGCGACAATCCGAGGAGATTGGTGTGTTGTGGCATGATACGCCAAACAAGATCGTCCATGAGGATGACCAAGACCACGGACAGAGTCAACTAGGATCTCGAGTCAATTGGCCATCTGATGTCGAGGAGGATGAGATGTGGAGGACGTTCGAGTCGATCAATGATTTCGAGTCCCGACTGAGGCTTATTGTGTCCCAAGCGTATTCCAGATGACGACCGATCCCGTTTTGGTCTCACGATCTCCTCAAGCAACTTTCATGTACGCTTGGTCTATAGTGTTAGATCTCGTGGAACGGTTGGGGAAGATTTGGCGATGTGTCCAATGTTCAGACAGGGTGTTTACCTCTTGAGGATAATAACTGAAGACTGCAATACACAATCTCTTCCTTTATTCGTATTAATGGAGCTGTCTCTTCGCTGTTTCGCACGAATCGGGATACTCACGGGTCATCTGCTGATGCTATGAGCTAATCAACTGTTTTGTTCAGGGTCGGGGCACCCGTCGATCTTGGGGGCTGGCTGAGGTCTGCCTTAAAAGCATGGCCTTTTGAAACAATGGCTCAGTAAGCAGAAGCACTTCGCTAATTACACCTTAACCTCAATTTGGCCGTGATAAATCTCTCATTGGATGAATCACTCCTGGCCAACATCAGTTCGGCCTGCATCTTCAGGTCTTGGAAGCCACAGCTTCTGGTCATGGCCTAGTTGCCCTGAGGTGTCGTCACCTGTGAATAGGCCAGCGGGCAAAACCGCCACTTTCGGGCAAGGATTGCGAAAGGGATCATCCTGGGGGTGACCTCCAAGGCAGATCAGATGTCACTATTTGCATATTTAATGGTCGAATGCCCTCTTCTTATCCGTCTTCAAATATTGTCCTGGCAGGCGCACAAAGCATTAGCATTACAGAACAACGACTCCAAACGTTCTTCAAATTTGTTTCACAACTCTCAAGTACCAAGGAACAATCACAATGGCAATCAAGGCTGCCTCCCATATGCTCCTCGCTGCTCTTCTGGCTCTTGGCGCCACAGCCTCGCCGGCTCATTATGATGACCGGAGTTTCATTCGAGAGACTGGCTCCAACAGCAGTGCAGCTTCAAACACGAGCACAAGCAACACCTTACCCGGTCTTCCCTCGGGCTGCATGACCTCAACCAAAAACATCGCATGGGGTTGGCTTCCTGACGACGAAAACAGCGCCGTGAGCATCTCATCACTCAACTCGGCGACTGGTAAAAAAGCCTGCTTCTTTGGCGATTACTCCAAGATCAACGACGCTTCCTACGACGGGTCCGACATCACTTACAAAGCTGCTGATGCCGACGGTGCGATCATGGTCCCCTCCATCATGCCGGTGGGCGTGACCTGGGATCAAGTGACGACCACTCTGGCGAAGCAGATCGGCGCTGTCGTTGAGGCCTTCATAAAGGACGATCTGGTCGTATACCTCCGTTTCGCCCACGAGATGAACTGCTACGCCAAACCCGGGTGCGCGACGCCGGCATACCCAGGAGGCGAGGACTACGCTGGGTTCAAGAAGGCCTGGATCAATGTCGCCAATGTCTGTAAGGGGATCACGGGATGCTACATGATGTGGTCGCCTAACCTGCAGGACGTCTCGTCCCTGAGCAACTGGTGGCCTGGCGCAGACTATGTCGACATCGTCGCTGTGGATCATTATCCCTCGAGCGATTCCGACGTCAGCGCCGGCTTTAGCAGTGCATACGACGACTTCTACACTACCGCTGTCAAGCCTTATGGCAAGCCCTTTATGCTTGGTGAGACGGCGTATGGTGGCAGCACTAAAGACGATTGGGTCAAAGCCATCACCGACAGTGACTTTAGCAGCTACCCTCTCTACCAGGGGGCCATGTGGTTTGAGTAAGTTATTTCCCATTTCTTTGCAAGGTCACCAGAATCATTGCGCTGTCATTGTCTTTATTTCTCAAATAGATACTGACATCGATTGCTCAGGTACAACAAAGAGTCTGATTTCTACGTGGTCTATGATCAGAGTCAGAGTGCCATTGAGACCTTCGACTCCTATTTCAACTGATTCACTAAAGGCGAAGACTCTAGTCATTTGATGAAGAAGGGCATGGGTGTGAATCGAACTGGGGAGGCAATGGGGAATGGGTATAGACGATTAGAAGAAGCAGGTGGAGGAGGATAAGAGTTTCTGGACACTTCCATTCATTACTTGATTGACAACATGTGTGTTATTGAGATGTTCATTGTTCACTGTCATTAATATTCACCAAGATATGATAAATAGTTCTTGCTGGATCCTTGTGGAAAGATCCGTCATTGACCTTGCATTGAGGTTATTGTGACTCAGGCACTGTCTTGAAGGTGCTGTATCTTGAGAAACCTTGTTCAATACATTGTATTGTTTTACTATTGTCAATCAACACAATAGCGGGTCCCAGTGAATGGCATAATTACTGACAATTGGGTCTGTTCTTTCACCTTCTGGGCCAACTCACTGCATTTGTGAAGGGCCTGGGTAATTACTTTATAACCCAGCCTCAGTTGGCAAATAGCCAACCAAATAATTTCTGCAACCCATCAACACCAACAACTGGCAGACCTTCGATGCTGAAATAGTCATCAAGGCCCATATTATCACAATTCCCGTTTCTTGAGGTCACCCACAGACCTCATCATTTATCACCTCGTGTCAACTCTTGAGGTTTTCTCTCAGTCCCCTCAACAACCACAAAAGATGGCTACCAGACACGAGCAAGTCGACCGCGAGGTCAAGAACATCACCCAGTCTCTGCGCAAGCTGGTCGCTCTAAATGCGGTCAAACAGTCATACGCGAACCTCTTCCAGAGCTATCTCAAAGATGTGACCAAGCGCGTGGTGCTGGCTCCCACACGCGCCAACGACCAGCCGGCCAAGAACGAAGGCCGCCGAGTCTCACAATGCCACAGCTCGCAAGTCTTTGAGCTTAAGCGCTCCAACATCGCCGGCAATACCATCGACAACCCGAGCCCAAACGGCGAGAGCTCGACATGCTGCGACGTGAAGCCTCACAACGTTGTGGACATGCATCTCCTTGATGCCACAGAGGCCGATCTCGCTAGCATAGACGCGATTTCGTTCGCGACCCTGAAGCCGCTGGCAATGAGCCACTTGGACGAGAAGCCTGTCGAGGCGGTGGATATCTGGGACATTGGTCCTCCATTGCCCACAGCAGAAGAGGCCGATGACTTCTCATCCTTGATCAAGCGGGCGATGAGTCTCTCGAGTGGCGCAAGCTCCCAGACCCCACCGAGTCCGCCTCCCCAGTCAGCCAATGTCGACAAGACCAATGACAGCGAGCCAGTTGCTCCCAGGACCATCAAACCCAAGGACAACAACAACAGGGTCCTGATCTGCCCATACTGGGTCAGCGCACCCCTCCTCGGTTGGACCAGGCTTGGCTGTGGCCACAATGGCGACCACGGCCCGTTCGTCCACCGCAGGATCCCGGGTCTCCCTATGGAGCCACTGGAGTGCGCGTTCCACCACCAGCGAAAGTGCAGGAACGGCGAGAGCTGTCCCTTGGTGCACGGCCCCACGCTGCACGGCTGTATTGCCGATCTACCCAAGCGCGAGCCTCCAAAGCGCGATGCGGCGGCAGGTTCCAAGGCTGGGCAGGGCAAGGCTGGTGGAGACCGGTCGAAGGTGCGCGGCTAAGCTGTCCAAAGACGCTACCGCGGACGCGAATGTTGATTAGACTCTAAGATGGTGTTCCTTGATAGGATGCCGGAGTCTGATCAGGTGGAAATGAAGAGGTCCGGGCGTGCATGTGGGGTGGAGGATTGGGAAACGTGTGCTCGGGAACTCATCACGAATGACGCTTATTTCATGATATACAGAGGGAAATATGAATAAGGATTCGGTATGAACAGTGGAGGATAATCAAGCTCTGGCCCTGAACTGCCTTGGGAAGTATTACCTGAGGCCCTACGCTGGGAATTCTACGGTATCTCTTTTATTCAGAATGAATATCGTCGTCGTCGTCATCTCATAGTCGTGCGAGTTCTTCATTACGGTGCCCAGCATTTCTCTCTATGAGTCTGACCCCCTTTCCTATTTACTTACTTGATTTGATGGGAATACGAGTCTATTATTTTAACCTTCCTTTGCCTTATGTTGCAAACTGAGTTCCTTTGACCTGATACCGTGGTTATAATACTTTCCCCTGAGGGCTTGTTGTATTTTGTATCGGCAATGAAATGTTGTTATGACTGAGAATTGATTGCTGAGGATATATTACTTGAAAGAAACCCCTAATCACTGGCAATGAATCCATCCAATTGAAATAAAAACCAACTCCTGTACAAAGTCCTCCACAAACGCAGCTACATGCAATGCTATAAGCAGCTTTACTTTTGATAACAAGGAAAGCACAGAAGGAGGAGACGAAGAAAGAAGAAGGAAAAAAAGGTCTATAATATCATACTCTCTTCCATTCTACATGGCTCTGTACGCCTTCTTCACAAGTTCACACACAGAGGACACGGGCTCATCCGGTCGAGCACTGATCGCCTCGATCGCAACACAAAGCCCGCGCAGAAGACGAGCTGCAACAGCAGCATCCACAACATCTACCGCATGGCCAAGCCGTATTTCCAACGATCCTGGCCCCTGCGTTGCTGAAATGGAAATGTCTGGCAACATGTAGAACCCACCATCCTCTGCACCGTCGAGGAACGAAGGGGTGTACTCGGTCTTCCCAAGCACAAAGCTAGGCGCCTCGGGAGCCCTCTGGTGATTAATGAGCGACGTGAAGCGTTTCCAAGAAGAAGAAGGCGCACAATCATTGATAATGCGCTGAGTCCCGATGGTTTCATGTTGAATACTCTTGGTCTGCTGGTCCAGGACAGCATCGAGTAACTCCGAAATGGTCGTCACGACACCAGTATTCTCCTGGGCCGGCATGACGAAGCGGAACGGGAGAGCCGTGACACAGCAGCCGTGTGCGTCGGCGACTGCAGGACTCACTGCGTTGCGGCCTGTGCTCGCCTCGGCAAAGATGAGGTCTGAGAGGCCTGTGTGCTCTGTGAGGACAAGGCCCCAGGCGGCTTTCACTATGACGGCAGGCATCATGCCGGATGACACGGATTTTGGGAGGTTGAGGGTTTCTTTTGGTAGGAAGGATGCCTTGAGGTGCTCTGTCGAAGTTGTGGTGACATGGTTTTGTTGTGATTCTTGGTCCAGCTGAGGCATGACTGATCCATCCAGAAACGCACGCCAATAAGACAAGGAGGACGATTCGTCTATGCGATTGTGAATATCCGACAGGTAGCTGACAAAAGTGGCGTGGGGATGAATTGTGGTCCCGTTGTACACAGCCATGAGGGTGTCCCAGACCAGGGGCAAAGAATGGGCATCATACAACGCATGTGAAATGCGAAAGAGTATTCTGTGCTGGTTGGCCTCATCTGTGTTTGTGATGATGGCAATATCGACTGGCGGTCTTCCTTGTTCTGGCCTGCCGAACATGTCTTTCTTGATGAATTTCTCCGTGAAAGCCTCAATGCTTTCCTCCGTGCGATACTGTCGAATGTCGGGTTTGTACGCACTGAGAAGAACTTGCCAGAACTGATGGTTCGTATCCTCCACAAAGGCAGTTCGGAGTGTCTCAACCTGTTCGATCAGACCTAGGCAAGCATCCTTGAGCCGATCAATATCGACGGCCCCAGTGCCATCGACCCCTATATAATTCAAGTCCATTCGTGACTTGGACAACATGCCTCCAACACTAACGGCTTGGAAATCAGTGACAGGGGCAACATCCACCACCTCGACTCCAGAAGTATGAACCCAGTCGCAGCATTGTGCTCTCTTCAAGATTGTAGTCTTGTGTTGTTGGTCAGACACCAGGGAAAAATGCTGGTATCGATCCGGTTTGAGGGCGGCAAGAGAGTTGGGCAAGGCCTTGCCAGCTGCAGACGCCATTTTCTCGAGAACCTGCGTACCGAGAATATCGGCCACGGTCAGCTGCAGGCCAGCCTCTCTCGCCAAGGCAGCCAGTCTCATGGCCACGACCGAGTCGCCGCCAAGGTCGAACAAGTTGTCCTCTCTCCCGATCAGGTTTTCGTCAAACGACAACACAGTGCACCACAACTGTCGCAGGAGTGCCTCCGTCTCCGTCGCGACAGACTTGTCAGATGAACTGCTGAACAAGTAATGGTTCCAGTCGCTGGCGCTCAACGTGGCGAAGAAGTTGCGGAGGGCCAGTCGGTCCAACTTGCTCGATGGGTTCAACGGCAGTCGTGTGACTGGAAGGAAATTGTTCGGAATCATGTACGAAGGAATAACGGCACGCAGCTCCGCCCGAAGCTGTTCAAGCCTCCTCCGCAGCATAGGCGAGGTTTGCGCCACCTCAACAGGTGCACTCTTCGTCGTAGAAGTCGTCTCCACCTCCAGCGCCGCGACCAACACACGATCTCCTCGCCCATGTGCCAACGCTATGTAATCCACAGCCGCCTTACGAACCTCAGGCATCAACCGCACGATCCAGCTCTCGATCTCGCCGATTTCGACGCGCTGGCCGTGGATCTTGACCTGCGTGTCGCGCCGACCCAGCATCGTGAGTGACTGGTCTGGGTTCTGGCGGACAAGGTCTCCAGAGCGGTAGAGGCGCTGGTCGCGTGCTATAGGGAAGTCTTGTACCCATGTTGGGTTGACGACGAAGGCCTTGGCTGTCTTTTCGGGCTCATTGATGTAACCGCGGCCTAGCTGGGCACCCTGGAGGAGAAGTTCGCCCGGTGCGCCAATGGGGGAGAGTCGGTTATAGTCGGTGGGGGAGACGACCCAGAAGCAGCAGGCCACTGGAAGACCTACATTGGGTGCATCACGGCGCTCAGTGAGGGGACGGCTGCATGCCACCAGGATTGAGCACTCGGAGGGTCCATAAGAATTGATAATGGCGGAGGACTTGCCCCAGATATCAATGACATTGGGGTCGAGGGGCTCTCCGCCGACGACAAGGACTTCGACAGGTGGTACGTCTTGTGGTCGAAGCATAGCCGCCACCGTGGGCGTCAAGCTGAGGAAATTGACGCGCAGATCCCGCACAGCTTTGGCGAGATTGCTAACGCGGTCGTCCTCGGAGGGTTCGCAGACACAACCACCTTGAAACAGCGTGGCGAATATGTCGGAGATGCTATTGTCGAATGTGAAAGCAGCGAATTGCAGGGCTCTTGAGTGTGGTTCCAGGTGGAGCATGCGACTGTGTTTGAGCAGACTGGCGGCGAGGGCGCCATGTTCTAGTACGGAACCCTTGGGGGTGCCTGTGCTGCCAGAAGTGAAGACGACATAGGACACATTGTCTGCAGTAACAGTTGAACAGGCTGGTGTCGGAGTGTATGGGGGCAGACTATCCAGCAGAGCGTCGTCAATGATGATAGTTGTCGCACCGTTCAACGAAGCAAGCCTCTCTGCCTGTCCCTTATCGGTGAGGATGAGTTGCGTTCCGGTGTTTTCTATAATCGTCTGGATACGGACCACAGGATGCCCAATGCCCAGAGGCACCACTCCAGCACCGGCTTGCAAGATGGCCACGGCGGCGACGAGCGCCCATTTGGACTTAGACATGCAGAGTCCCAAGAGTGCTTCGGGTCCAACTCCTTTCTGGAGACTGTGGAGGTAATGTGCCAGCCTGGAACTAGTCTCGACCAGCTCGCGATATGTTAAGTCGCCGTCCCAGGAGCAAATGGCCGGTGCATCTGGCTGGCTAGCAGCAATGCCCTGCAGAATCTCATGTATACATTGGGTCGTACGTTCTGGAACGGTCTTGTTCCATGTAGAGATCTGTGAGTGGTCTTCAGAGCTGATGAGGCTGAGCTGGCACACGAGTCGGCTCTCGTCATTGTTGTATCTGAAGAGCTGCTGGACAAGATGGTCATACTGCTCCAGGATGCGGTGTACCTGAGACGCGCCGATGGTAGTCTGGTCGAACCATATGTCCACATCAATCTCCTCGTCTGTGAGAATTGTGCATTCCATATTGAACGCATAGCCCTGAATGGCATCATCACTTCTGTTGTCCTTCTCAACAGGACTCAGCATCTGGGCTGATCCATTTACTCCTGTCGACACCTCTGATGTCGACGATGAGGGTTGCAAGACCTCGTCATCACCCTGAACGACGGCTTGCACCGTGAATAGGTGCGCTGGAGTGAACAGGCCCTCATCGAGCTCAGGCACATGTCGTCTGATGTTCTGCAAACCTGTGTGCTCATGTGGAATCATATCCACGGCATCCTGTTGTACTCGTGATAGGAACGTTGGTAGCGAATCCTGCTGAGGAATCTGCACGCGCACCGGGACTGTAGCAACAGTAGGGCCAACCATGTTCAGGATGCCATCCACAGGAGCCTGTCGTCCTGACAAAGCCGCCATGATAATCACCTCGTCCGTATCTGCACCCGCGTAAGCAGCGAGCAAAATGGCCCACGCGGCACGAAGGAGGTTGGACGTCGTCACAGAGCTGAGAGTTTCTCTGCTGCGCCGTGCGATGTGGCGTCTTGCATGCTGCGTCGACTGAGGCAGGAAGGACGGATCGATAGGCAGCTCAGGGAATTTGATCACGTTGGCACTCCCCAGATGTTTCCGCCAGAACAGTCTTGTCGCCTCCTCGTCTTGATCCCTCAGGTAACGGATGAAGCGTGACATGGGAACCGGCTGCGGAACCGGCTGATTGTGCACCAGTCGGGTCAACATATCCATGGTCCTCATCATGCTCCAGCCGTCGTAGATACTGTGGTGCATGGTCCACACAACATACTTGGGCCCGCTTGCAGAAGCGTCGTTGACGATGGCTATGCGGCAGAGTCTGCTGCCGTATGTCATGTGGTCATTGCGATCCTGCTCCAGATAGCTCGAGAGAGACGATGCGTATTGCCAGTGGACGGGTTCGCGGACGACGACCTGGTAAGCTCCTATTTTCCCCGGAACAATGCGTGTCCGCATGATGGCCAGGGACTGCCAGAGCTTTCCCCAGGCCTTCTTGAAGACGTGAGCATCTCCATCGATGCGGAATACTCGGCGCAGCACGTATTTGTCTGGTCTCTTTGTTGTGATGGCGATGAGACCTTCTTGCAAGGGGGCACAAGGATAGACATCTTCAATGTCTTGAGGCGACACTCCGCACTGGTCTGCCAAAGAAACGATCTGCTCGTTCAAGAGGTCTGGAGATGCAGGGCAAAGAAGCGCAAACGGGGCCGAGTCCGCTTTTTGAGTATCTGGATAACTCAATATCCCATTTGTCGTATGTTTCTCCTTATCCATAGCAATTGCGAGGTCGCAGAGACGAGGTTGTTGGAAAATGGTTCCTACCGTAAGAACGACAGGAGGCTGAGCTCGCCGGGCTGCTGCAACCAGCTTCATGGCACTGATAGAGTCTCCTCCAATCTGAAAAAAGTCATCATCGTTGCTGATGACTTCAGGTACCTTTTGAAGGACGGTGGCCCAGAGGCTTTGCAGCATGCGCTCGGTCGAAGACGAGGGCAATCTCTTGCTCATGGACGTTGCAGAAGTTGTAGGCAACAGGGTATTCAGTTCTGCCTCATTCAATGTGCCCAAAGCGTGACGAACAGCCGGTCGATCAACCTTCCCTGCAGAAGTGAGTGGGATCTTACTAAAGGGAACGATCATGCTAGGAACCATGTAGGATGGCAGAATATCGAGCAGGGAGCGGCGCAGTTCATCAAGTTCAAGTATTAGACTTGCCGATGGTTTGGACAAATCAAACTCTCGTTCAATTCCATCGCTGGACCCCATGTGAGCACTGCCAATCTGGACTGCAGCAAGGAGTCTCGGTTCCTCAGTTTTTTCTGTCTTTCCCAGAGGTGCAATCAAGGCGACACAGACCATTTGGGCCAGATCGGGGCTCGCCAGTCGAAGAACAGCATTCTCGATCTCGCTGATTTCCACCCTCTGCCCGTGAATTTTGATCTGGTTATCATGGCGGCCAATGTAGGTCAAAGACCCGTCCTGATTTTGTCGAACAATGTCTCCGGTTCGGTACATGCGACGACTTGTATTCCGTTGTTCGCCACCATCGCCAAGCTGCTTCACAAAGCCAGGGTCGATGACAAAACTTGCGGCCGTCTGCTTCGCGTCGTGGAGATATCCATTCGCTACGAGCGGGCCCTCGACCAACAATTCACCTGGCGCACCTACTGGGCACAAGTGATTGAAGTCGTCCGGCTGCGTAACCCACATTTTGACATTCTCGAGCGGGTAGCCAATAACGGGCGCTTGATGCTTTGCGCTCAGCGGACGACTGACGGAGACGATGATGGTGCACTCTGTAGGTCCATAAGCATTGACAATTTGGACAGACCCACGGTTTAGCCAGGCCTCGACATCAGAGGGCTTTACGGCTTCGCCCATGAGGACGAGCGTATGAAGTGAGGGAAGAATCTCGGGAGTGATGGTGCGGGCGACCGATGGAGTCAATGTGGCGGTTGTGACCCGGAAGTCCTGGATGAACTTGTCCATGTTGTTGAACCGATCGTACTCTGATGGAACACAGACGCAGCCGCCGCTGTATAGGCCACTAAGGATCTCGTGGTTGGCAGGGTCAAAGGTGAATGCGGTGAACTGCAGGATGCGTGTCTGCGGTCCGAACCCGACGTGGGGATTCTTGGTCCAGGCCTTCATGCTGGAGCACAGAGAGGCATGGCTGACAACAACGCCTTTGGGTATCCCTGTGCTTCCAGATGTGTGCATCACAAAGGCAATATTGTCTGATGACACAGACACTGTCGGTGGTGCTGTTGTGTAGGTTGGCCCTTCACGGAGCACGTTTTGGACTGCGATGAGGCGTATGCCCTGGGCTTCTAAGGCACCGAGACGAGCAACATGCTCCTTGTCTCCCATCACAATCTTAGTTCCGCTACTGCGTACGGTCATTTCAATGCGCGAAAGGGGTTCCTGAACACTCAGAGGCACCACAGCGCCTCCAGACTTGAGTATACCCAGCATCGCCACGATGGCCCATTTGGATTTGTTCATGCAGAAGCCGACAAGAGTGTCACTGGTCACTTGAGCTTCGCTGAGGAGGTACCCAGCCAGGTTGTTCGAGGCCTCGTCCAACTCTCGGCCGGTCAAGGCCCCATCCCACGCATCAACAACCACACTGTCAGGATGCATCAGTAGTTTCTGCTGGACAAGCCTGTGAGCAGTATCTTGTGGCTCTGTCCAAGTCCCATCGTGGTGGTTCCAGGCCTGAATTTGTGCCAGATCTTTTATCGAAGGCCTGGTAAAGTCTTTGATGCGTCGACCTGGATCTTCTGTAAGTGATTGTACGACTTCAACAAAGTGGCTAAGCAATCCCTGCGCAGCTGTCCGGCTCATGAATTCCGAGGCATATTGCATGGCCACTTCGATCTCATGGTCGTCTGTGAGCACGTGCAGGGTAATATCGTACTCGGTGGGATCATAAGTTGTGATGGGTTCCAGAATCAGGGAGTGGTTGGGCGTGGAATCAAAAAGGTTTCTGGCGCTCTGATTGTTCTGTCTGCGGTAGGAAATTAATGTATTGAAAAATACTCCATCCAGGTGTTTTAAAGCATGTTGAATAGCCGCCAACGTTGATCTCTGGTGTTCGAAGGCGTCGAGGAAACGCCGCTGGACGTCACGGGCAGCGTCTCCTACAGTGGACTCCCAGTCAAGAGGGATGAAGTGGACTGTCTGGTTAATCATGGGTCCAACCAAGAGGTCTGCATCCTTCACAGAAATGTCTCTGCCATTGAAAAGACCGCCCCAGGAGACGTTGTTGGTGCCGGTGTAGGTGGCGAGAATGATCGCCCATGCTAACTCGAAGATAGACGCCATGGTGACTCCTTCGGACTTTTGCATAGATTTCAGGGTTGACAGATTATCCAGCACGACTGAAGTGTATGGAATCTCTTCCGGTGCCGAGCCGTTGCCATTCTGGCCATCCCTTTTCTCAGGAGGGGCCGCCGGTAGCAGACAAGGACACACGTCAGACAGCAAGTTTGTCCAGAACTGCAAGTCTTGTTCCGCGGGACGCTGTCGAAGATACGAAACATACGAGCCGTAGTTGGTTCCTGAAGTCGTGAAAGGCACGGACTCGTAGCCGTTGAGGAGTTCGCGCGTCAGGATCTCGAAGGATGCTGCATCGATGAGGGCATGAGTCGTCTCGATACGTCCGTACACCAGTCCGCCTGCGGCCTGAAGAATAGTCAGGCGGTGTGGAGGTCGTCCACGAACTTCCTTGAAGGGAGCCATGGTCTCGAGGTACTTTATAGGGTCGTGGTCATCGGGACACGTCCCGACTAGGATGTCGGCATCAGGCGATCTGAGGACAACTTGGTGGAATTCATCCTGATCTGGTAGCCAATCCACAAAGATTGTCCGCATGATGGAATGTCGAGTCTGGAGTTGTCTCCAGGCTTGTGTCAGAGACTGGACATTGATTGTGTGCTGAATGTTGGCTGGGCGGAGGCGGAATGTTTGAAAGATGCTGTACGACTCGGGCGACTTGAGTTGGCTCAGAAGGATGCCTTGTTGGATAGGGGAACAAGGCAAGATATCTTCGACGTCTGCCAGACTGATTCCAGACCCTGGGGCAACCAGGGCTTCGAGGTCTCGAGGCGTTAGGTTCGCGATCGGGAAATCTGAAGGGAAGCGAGTCCCTCTCGTCAAGACTGAGGAGTTTTGTAGCTGATAGCTGGGAGGTGTCTTGACAACCGGCTCCAAGGATGTGGCGTGTCTCGCCAGATCAGAGATACTTTGGCTTTGAATTACATCCCGTAACGAGATGCTGATACCCTGGCCGCGACACAAGGTTACAACTCGGATTGCGGCGATGGAATCGCCTCCAAGGGCAACAAATCGGCGTCCTTTATACGGAATATCGTGCAAAGGCATGCTGAGTGCCTCGCTCCATGTCTGTCGCAGTTGCTTCTCCAATGCAGTTGCTGGATAATTCCCATTAATCTCATGATCGTCACCATTTCCGAGATTATCCGTCATGGAGGCTGAAGACTGTAAGGATTCTTGATGCTGATGCCGTGCTCTTATAGATTGCAAATCCGCCTGGCTAGCAATCTCGAGATCCTTGATGAGTTTCCCAGAGTTTTTGTTCCCATTCGATGAGAGTTCACGCAGTACATAGTCGAAATGTGCCAGGATTGACTCGACATGTGCTGTTGGGAGAACATCGGCGTCGAATCGTGCCTCAAGGATAACAGAACTATCCTCTTGATCGATAATGCAGTCCAGGGTGAGAGCATAGCTTTGTAATCCATCCCTGTCACTTCCCAGTCGCTCAAGTCTCTGAGCAAGAACTGTCTGGCCATCACCTTCCTCTGAAGGCGGTGAGGCTTGAACTGTGAAGACGTGCCCTGGGTCAAAATCTCCTCCCAGACCCGGAACCAGGCGCCGAATGTTCTGCAGACCAGTGTGCTCGAAGGGAATCATCTCAGTGGTCCTGGACTGAACGTCTTGCAGGAACTCGTAAAGAGACTGTCTCGGAACAATGGATACTCGGAAAGGCACGCTCGTTAATGTTGGGGCAATAATATTGAGGATGCCAGATACAGGGGCGTTTCTCCCTGATAGTGTCAGCAGCGCCACTGACTCTTGTGTTCCGGTATAGGAAGCCAGGAGAATTGCCCAGGTAGCCCGAAGCAGGGTTGACGTCGTCACTGTGCTCTTTCGATCCGCATGCAAGGTAATTTGCCGTGTGAGCTTCTGTGTGGGAGATGGATGGTGATCGACGTTAGGTAGGACTGGGAATCGGCTTTTTTTCACGTTGTGAAGGTGGCGTTTCCAGAACTGTCGAGCGGTCTGCTCGTCCTGCTGAGCCAAATATTGGATAAATCTGGACATTGGCACAGGCGGCGAGAGAATTTGTTGCCCGGCCCACAGCTGTGCAAGTAGATTGAGGGTCTGTACGGTGCTCCAGCCATCAAAAAGGGAGTGATGAATTGACCAGACAAAGTAACGGTGATCATCACCAGGTTTGTCTCCATTGACGAGAGCAACTCTGGAAAGAGGTTGTCCATAATCGAATGGCACTCGGCCGTCTTCCTGCAAGTAATCAGACAGAGTTTGAGAACTCTTGGCCTGTTGCCAATTCACAGTCTCGTCAACAAGAACCTGAACTGCGACGCCTCGACTTGACATGGCAATGCGGGTTCGTAGGATTGCAGTGAGGGCAACAAGACGTTCCCATGCCGCTGAAAACCCTTCCAAAGGCACATCCTTGGCGATTCGATAGCATCGTTGCACCATGTATGCATCTGCGCGGGCACGCTGAGCCGTGATGGCAACCAGGCCTTCTTGTAAGGGAGTACACGGATAGACATCTTCAATCTGGCCGACGTCCACACCACATTGCGCTGCGAGTGCGAGCAAGTCGTCGTCACTATGATCCTCCCAGAGCTGGAATGGCCGAGGGTCATTTGCTGAAGCAGCGTGAACAGTTGCGACATCATCTGCCCCCTCTAATACTCTAGCCAAATCTTCGATACGCGTGTATTTGAAGATGTCAGCGACAGTGAGGGCGATACCGGCATTGCGACCTGCAGCAACCATGCGCACAGCAGTGACAGAATCGCCTCCTGCCTGGAAGAAGTGTTCCTTGACGCAGATGGACTCTGCGGGTCTGTTGAAGGTGACCGCCCAGAGAGCCTGCAATTGACGTTCGGCCTCAGTCCTTGGTTGCTGTTGAGATTCATCGACCAGCGTGAGTCCTCTGATCTGGGCATCGTCCATTGCCTCGAGGAAGCTTTGCAAGGCTCTTCGGTCCACTTTATTGGATGTATTTACTGGTAGCTTGGTCATGGGGACGAATAGGCCGGGTACCATGTAGACGGGAAGTTTGGCAAAGAGAATATTTTGAAGTGTCTCCATGCTTGCCTTGAGAGCTGATGAGAGTTCTGTGGGAGCCAGCGCCCGGACAGTATCATCCCCAGACCCGACGAGGAAGGATGCTACCTCGAGAGCAGCAACAAGTTTTGGCTCGCTCTGACCCGAGCTGCTCAACTTCACCAGACTCACGACAACGGCGCCAAAAGTATCTGTTGGCAGCAATGGTGCAATCGTACTCTCGATCTCACCGAGTTCGACACGCTGTCCTCGGATTTTGATCTGGGTGTCCTGTCGACCGAGAAAGATGAGTGTACCGTTCAGACTACTCTGCCGGACCAGATCGCCTGTGCGGTACATCCGTCGAGGATGTAAAGTACCGGAAGAGGAGGAGGAAGAAGGGTCAAGTTCCTCAAGAAAGGCGGGATTGTCTACAAAGACACTTGCCGTGCGATCTGTGTCGTTCATGTATCCTCGCGCGAGAGCTGGACTCTCAATAAGTAACTCTCCCGGCCCTCCGATGGGACACAAGCGGTTGTAATCATCTGGCTGCACGACCCAACATCGACCAGTGATGGGTAGACCAATATTTGCCGCATCCTCAAGATCTGTAATTTGGCCACAGCAGGCGAACACGGAAGCCTCGGACTGTCCATACCCGTTCATCACTTGGGTATACGGCAGCCATTTCTTCACGACGGCGGTGCTCGGCATCTCCCCACTGAGAATCAGGCGTCTCAATACGGGGGCCTCTTTGGGCTCGAGAAGGAGGCCAGCCACTGTGGAGGTCAGCGTCGCCTGGTTGACAAGCAATTTGTGCATTGCCCTGGCTAGGTCAGTTGTTCTCTCCTCCTCCGAAGGCACACAGACGCATCCACCCATGACCAGAGTACCAAAGATATCAGGGATACTGTCCGCAAAGGTATACGCTGCAAACTGTAGAGTGCGCACGCCCGGCCCGATCTCGAAAGCCTTGCCCTGAGACAAGAGAGAAGTGCTCAGGGCCCTGTGCTCCAGAACGACGCCTTTGGGCTTCCCACTGGATCCAGATGTGAACAGAATCCATGCAGGGCTATCAGGCGCGACAGGTGGGCTGATATCTTCATGTTCTTGAACAGTGGCCGAGCTCAAACTGTTGGTGTTGCCGACAACAATGGCTTGGAAACCCATAGCACGAACCTTGTCATAGGTGCTGTGAGTGGCGAGTACAAATGAAGCATTTGCACTCTTGAGAAGCTCCTCTGCACGCGGATCATCGACACCAACGGGTACGATAGCTGCGCCACTCATGAGCACAGCCAACATCGCCGTGACAGCCCATTTAGACTTCTCCATGCAGATGCCCACTGTAGTCATTCCTGATTTGTCGCTTTGTCCGAGGATGAGCTTTCGACGTAGAGCCCTGGCCGAAACAAGAAGTTCCTCAAACGTCCAAGTGCCATCCCAGGCGCAGACGGCAGGAGAGTGAGGTTGCCGAGCCGCCATTTCCTGAACGAGATCATGAATGCAGACTTCATTGCATGCAAGAACGGTGTCCTCGCCGAACGGCCCAAGTAATTTTCCCAGCTCTGCTTTGTGTGCTTCGGTCAGGGGTGAGAACTTTTGAATTGTCTCCTGAGAAGCTGACCGCAGCACGAACTTAATGGCTTCCTGGAATACGCCGAGGATACTCTGGGCGAGCAGGTGGTCCATCTTGGATTGCCAGAAGTCCAGACTGAAGTCGAAATTGTCGGCACCGATGTCAATATTCACAGAGACGTCGTAATCCGTCGGTGTGGCTCTTTGGAGGAGCTCGAATGCAAGGCCAGCGCGCGCGTATTCGCGTGCTGGTACCGCGCGGGTGAATGACAAGATGGTGTTTCCCCATTCCCTCACAGATGTCCCGTTAGGATCATTCTTCATGGCAGTAGTGGTGTTTTGGTGTTCGAGGCTTGAAATGAAGTCTTGGTTTACAAGTGACAGGAGTTCACGCACACCTATGCTACCCTCCATATTCAGACGACAGAAAAGAACGTCTAGGAATGGGCCAACTGCATCTTGGATGCCTGGAAGAGGTGTCTGCCGGCGGGCGGTGACATATGCAAAGCATACATCGTCCGAGTTGGCGAAACTTTTGAGGACGAGGCCCCATGCAACTTGGCAGATATTCGCAGGCGTGACACCGTATTGCCCACAGAACGAGCTCAGGGCACCTGGCGATAGGACCGTCTGAGCCTGTATACTTTGAAGCCCAGATGTTTCCAGACTGTGACGCACGGGTAAGTATGAGCCCTGCGTGTTGTCCATGTAATGTGCCCAGTAGGCTGAAGTAGGCATTGTGTCCACTTGAAGCTCGCCCGCTGTGAAGTCCAGGTATGGAAGAGCTTCATTCGTCTCAAGCGCGTCGAGATAAGAGAAGCAGAAGTCTCGCATGAGAACCTCGGTCGACTGGCCGTCGAAGAGAGCATGCGAGATGTCCAGCTTGACATATACTCCTCCTCTTGATGCTGGCGCGATTGACAGGCGGTGCTGTGGCTGATGAGCTGCGTATGTGGGGAATTCTTTGTCGTTGAGGATGGTTTCGGCGTCTGCATACGTGAGCACCCAGGGCTTGATGCTCTTCCAAACCACCTGATCGAATCTCCCAAGACGTGTGTCGCTCTCAACAAATGTTGTGCGGAGAATGGGATGCCGAGCTGCGATCTGTGCCCAATGTGCCTTGACAGCTTCAGGATAGAGCTGAGATCCGGGAACAAGAGCGTCGATCCGCACTACAAAGCGGCATTGATATGCGTCAGGAGTCTTTCTCTGGCTGACGAGGAAGTTGTCTTGCATGGGCGAGCAGGGCCCGATAGCCTGCACGGCAGCTAGTGGATCCGCAGTGACAGATTGCAGCCTTGCGAAAAGGCTGTCGAGGGAGCGATAAGTGGCATCCAGTTGCGGGAAATCGCTGAGTGTTGGCATGATTGTGGTGTTGCTGAGCTCCTCGACGAGATTCGTCAGGTTCCGTGTCACTGCCGCCACGAAGTCTTTGATTTTAGATTTCTCTTGTAAACTGTTGCCGCCACGGATGGTCAACTTCATTTGTCCATCCCAAACTCGTAGAAAAACCTGAACTGAAGTGTTCTTGTGGTCAATCTCAGCTGTAGAGTGTGGAGTGTTCCTCCACTGGGAATATGCGAGCCTTTCCAGCTTAGAAGCCTTGGGATGAGCTTCAATTTGCAGCGTATCGGTGCTAAAAACTTCTATCACGAATGGGCTGTTGTTCTTGAAGCTCCCGTTTGGCACTGCCGTATCAATTGTGTCTTCTAAAACACGCCGGAATCCGGGTCCTGGGGTCAATGTCGACAATACGGAGGCATCCTTGACGCTGCGCAGAACCTCAATAGAAGTAGTCTTGAGATCCGTGAAAGCATTGGTAGACGGGTCTATTTCAAATGAAACAATCCCGTCGAAGGATCCAACGGTATCCAGCGTGTCTGGACATCCATGTCTTTGGCTGAATACGTGGCGTAAATATGCAGGACCTTCCGATAGCTTGATTTCGAGAGATGCAAGGAGAAGAGCAGCATTGATAATATCGACTGCGCTGGTGCGGAGCGCTTTGTGACAAGTGCCGCCAAGAATTGCTTGAGTTGTGCTTTCGTTGAACGAGATTGTTGCGTCGTCTTGTTGCCAGGTCCCTTCTGGTGTAGTGAAACTTCCAAAATCCGTCATCATGCTGTCTGTGTCTGTGTCCTTTCCAGGAGAAGGTAGCAGGAACGATAGGTCATCCATGGATACGAGGTCTGAGAAGCCAAGATCAGAAGTCGGTGCAGCCTCGGATCCTAGCACCTCTTCAAGAGCAGCGCTGAAATCGCGGGTGAGAATGCGCCACGAAGTCTGATCGACGACATCGCTCCTGGCTGCGAAGATCAAGACTTTTGATGATTCGCAAAATACACTTCCGAACACAGGCCCATCTCCATGTCCGAGGCTCTTGCATACTTCCTCGACGGCTGCTGCGCATACTTCCTCATTCTCATCACGGATCTCCTTGAAGAGCCACAAAGAATGATTCCTATTCGATACTGGCTTCGTAGAGACCACTGTTGTATCCGCCAGATGAGGTTGGGGTTGCAGAGCCTTGTGCCGTTGAACGACAGAGTCCAGCGCATGTCGGACGCTCGACACGGGTACGTAACCGTTGGCCCTCAAGCCTAGCACCTGTGACGACCTCTTTCCCCCGCGAGGATTCCCCTCCACTGATGTGCCGCCGCTCTGGTCGGTGTCTGACTCTGAAGCAGGTTGGGACAAGGCAATGTGATGAATCAGCTGCGACATGCTGATGTCCCCCATCATCTCGGGAATTTTGATTTGGACTCCCTCAGCATAACATTTCCCCATGAACTCGATGGCCGACAGGGAGTCGCCTCCCAGGGCCAGGAAGGACTTATCGGCGTTCAGATCTTCTGGGTCAACATCCAGAATGTCGGCCGCAAGGTTGTGGAGCCAAAGCTCCAGAGAGCCGGTCTGTGACAGCGAGAGCATTTTGGTTGGTACCGGCCAGGTCTCGAGGTTTGTCGTCGCTAGAATAATGGAGATGATGATGAAAATGATTCACGGCTTCATGAGCCATTACCGGAAGATGGAACTACGACTGGAATATCAAAGACAAAAATGAAGCTTTAGTTTCTGATACCCCACAAACCCAGGGTATGAAGCCTGTCTCCTTCGTCGTCGACGAGGGGCAACAGGATACTAAGTCGTCACAATGATTTGCCCCACAATATGACAGACTGGCTGCGGAAGAGGTCTCAGATTCCAGCAATGGAGCTCTTCCTTCTGCTGCCCAGTCGTCATGCCTCATCCCACCAGAGACACAGTCATGTCCCTATACTCAGCACAGTATAAACCGACGAGATTCTACGGTGGCAAGTATCCAATGTCCCTCGTTAAACTAGGGTATCACCGACTAGAACTTGGATTACAGTAAGCAACAGTTCCCATGCCCATCTGCGCCAAGGATCCATTTCACCATCCACACTTTAGTCTGTCGAGCTGAAGATGACCATGCTACGGAGTTTTGAAGAGACCGAATTCGTTGCGCCCTTGCTCACTTGGCAGGGGATTCTTAGCAAGTAGAAAGACAGAGAGAAACTCTGGGGCACGAAGGCGCTATGTCAGCTCACGTATGCACTGCCCGTGGTCCGCCTCACCTTGTTCGCGCACGCCCCCCCCCCCCCCTTCTCCCCTTCTTCGACTTGCACACCGTGCGTTTACGCCTATTGATCCTTTCACTCCTCTTGGTGACGAAACAGCTAGGCAACCATTAACTCGCTAGGCGGTGTAAGGTAGTCTCGATTCCAAAGACTAAAAAATAATAAAGTGGAAATTAGATAACAGCATTGAATCCTCAATTTTAGCCGTGATACCCTGAAAATTCGGTGATTGAGCAGAAAAGTTTGAATTTATCAAAGGCATGTATCACAAACAAGATGGGCAAGTTTAAAAGTTATAATAATACAAAAATGTAAAGAAATAAATGGATTTACTACCGGATGCGATATCATGTTCTACGATTCCTCAAGTCTGGGGTTTCGTGTCATGAATTACCAGTTTATCAAGGATAATTTTTCTTGTTACTCTTTGGCGCATTCATTTCTCATCACCCAATGCGCCCTTTATGACGATTAAAGTCCTTCCACGCAGCACGGTATAGCGCAGGCGAAAGCGTCAGCTCAGATCTTACCACCACCTTCTTGGGTAAGGAGGGGTGTATGGAGTAGTAAAGCTGACATTTGAAACTTAACCTAATACCCCACAGAAATCCCATGCAGACGCCCCTTTTGCATCAACCTTGTTAGATCAGCGCGAAACGTACTCCCCGATAAGTGCATAAAATCCAGCGTCACGACGTTCCTGAAGTATAGAGACATGGCGCAGAAGGATCATGTCGTTGCGGGTCCTTCCTCGACTTGCTTACCCATGACATCGTAATTATGATATAGGAGTATGAACCTGAGTTGTTGCCTTAGGCAGGACCTTTTCTGATCTTGGGGTACCAATGGTCTGAATTTAGAGAACCGAAGGAGAATACTGCTGGATTTTTTTCTTTCTTGGTGTAGGCGCTACAAGTACGTGTAGAGTGTATTGTGCTCAACATCTTCACTGTCAGCTTTCTCAACTTCACCAATACCGCCATCTCTTCAACTCCCTCACACCACAACAAACACAATTTTAAAAAACCCACAGCATGATTTTTAAGCCGGTAGAATGGTTGGGAGACTTTCCCTTTGAACCTCCTTCGCAAACCCTTATTGGAGACTTTGTGTTTGGCCAGGACTGGCCTGGACAGGGTGAGGCCTCACCAGGAAAGCTGGTGTGCGCGGCGACGGGCTCTACGGTGACCATAAAAGAGATTCATGGCCGAGTTGAAGCTCTCGCCCGCAGCCTCAGCCATGAATTCGGCTGGCAGCCAAACCAAGATTCGCCGTGGGATAAGGTGGTCGGAGTGTTCAGTCTGAATGCGGTACGTAAGATCCTGGTCGAGTAACCTAGTAATATTTGTTCTCTGACAACATGTTGAGATTGGACTGTAGATTGACTTCCTCACTCTGTGTTGGGCGATCCACCGGGTTGGGGGGATCTGTCTGCTGCTTCACCCCACGAGTTCGGCCGCAGAGGTCGAAGTTCATCTCAAAGCGAGCAAGTGTACTGCTGTTTTCACGAACCATGCTTTGCTTAAGACCTGCCTCGAGGCCACCAAGTCTTCGGGGCTCGTACCAGGAGAAAGGGTGTATGTTCTGGATTTCCCGGGTGATGCCCCGAGGAATGACAGTCTTTGTGGAGCCTTGCCTCTGCGCTCTGTAGAGACCATGATCTCTCAGGGGCACTCTAAGAACCCTATCGAACCAGTCACTTGGAACGACGAAGAAGATCGCGTGGCTTTCCTTTGCCCGACCAGCGGCACGTCTGGCATGCAGGTATGCTTAGATATCAAACGAAACATAGATCTTGCGTCGTGGTGCTCATACTAAGCCTTCATACTCGATAGAAACTGGCCATCGTTACGCATCGCGGTGTTATCGCCAATATGATGCAAGCTCGGATTCATGAGGCTGCATCTGGACGATCCGATGAGAAGGATATCGCCCTTGGTATCCTGCCGCTCACCCACAGTTATGGACTGATCACCCAACAGGCCATGCTGTGGCGTGGAGACACGCTTGTTCTGCATCCACGGTTTGAGATGCAGTCCACGCTGAAGTCGATCATGCAATTCAAGATCAACAGACTGTATATTGTATGTATATCATCATAGTGATGAAAAGAAGAGAAAAAAGCAAAGGCTGCCGGAAAACTCTCTCTCTCTTCTACATTTATTAACGTAATATCGCTAGATTCCGCCAATACTTGCTGCCCTGGTCAACAACCCCTTCCTCCTCGACATGGTTGACCTGTCGTCTGTCGATTCCATCGTCACAGGTGCGGGTGGCCTCACTAAAGAGTTGAGCGAAAAGATCGGCAAGCTCCGTCCCAAGTGGAAGATGCTGCCGGCTTACGGCCTGACAGAGACCGCCGTCATGGCCTCCTTCACGAGCACGCGCTCCATTCTCATGGGGTCGTCCGGAATCTTATTTCCGCGATACCGCGCGCGTCTCATTAATACCGAGGGCAGAGAGGTCGAAGAGCATGGCGAGGCGGGTGAGCTGCTCCTGGAGTCTCCCACCATCTTCAAAGGCTACGTGGGCGACGAGGAGTCTACCAAGGCGGCCTTTGAGTCTCCTGGCTGGCTGAAGACGGGCGATGTAGCAATGTTTCGCACTGCGCCAGATGGGACGGAACACCTATTTATTGTCGATAGACTCAAGGACATGGTCAAGGTGAAGGTGCGTATACCCCTCCTACCGAGGGAAACTACTATATGTGTGTGTTACTATCTCCGTTAGATGAGTAGACTGACGTTATTATGGAATATCTGCTACAGGGATTGCAAGTAGCATCATCCGATATCGAGGCTTGTCTCCGGTTGCATCCAGACGTTGCAGATGCGGCCGTTATAGCCGTGCCACACGACAGGGATGGCGAGCGAGCCAAAGCGTTCATTATTCGATCGCCGGCGGCGGCTGACAAGGAAGAAGAGGCACTCAAGAAGGATATTGCTAAGCATGTGCAGGATAACCTGACTGAGCCGCACTGGCTCCATCGTCGTGTCGAGTTCATGGGCGATTTCCCTAGGAATCAAGCAGGGAAAGTCCTCAAGTACAAATTGAAGGGTATCTAGGGAAATTTGTGTCGATAAGCCAGTTCTGTGAATATTAGCGCAAAATTATGCATAGCTACACAGAGATCACTTGATGATCATGGTCCAGTCATCGTTCAGCATGAGATTAGACAGTCAGGACGATTCTTCCACCAAACATCAAGGCTTCCTACGTGAGCTCACTTCCACTAAAGTAAGTATAAAGTCATAATCGACAAGATTCTTAGATGGGGGATGATTGATTATTTGTGGATCACAGCACTTCGATTGTGGTATCATTCGGTGCGGGCCTCTATTTGTATGTATCACAACAGTTCTTGCCTATTTTATTTTGGTTGCTTCGCCTGATACAAGGCTCAGCCAGTATAGAGACACACCTTCATGCGATCGGGTTCATAATTATTTATTGTCAGACGTCTAGGTCTGAAATTCCATTGTAAAGCAGTCAGGTTCGGCCGCTCTATTTTAAGATTACGGTAGAAATCTGTGTCCCTCAAAACGACTCAAACATTCTGCGGAACCTGGAATTATCATCCTCCCAAAGTAACTCTGTCTCATTATACTCGACAAATCGGCCATTCTCTATCACCAGAACCCGGTCACAGGCCAGCAGATCGTCAAGCCTGTGTGAAATCATGAGAACTGTACGTGAGCTGAAATGATTCACCAAGGTCTCTCTCATTATCTCTGCGTCTTCCACATCCAACCTATATGCATCTGTGTGAGTAGTTTAAAACGACGACGTGACGGGGGTTAAAAGGGCAAGAGGCGCAGCAGAATCGCCAAGTCTGTACTTACGCGCTCGTCAGCTCGTCCACGGTAACAATATTTCCATCGCGGAGCAGAGCACGCGCTAAACTCAGACCCTGTCGTTGACCGCTGGAGAAGGTGTACTCGTCTACGGTGGTGTCCAGGCCGTTGTCGTACATGGAGCTACTCCATAGTTGCGCCGCCTGTAGCGCGGCTATCAACTCTTCATCAGATTTTGTGTTGGACGGGTCTAGATTGTACCGGAGACTCCCGGGGAGTAAGAAAGCGTCTTGTGGTACGTTAACCAGGCTGTTCCGGACACGTCGGACTGGAAGTTGCTGAATGTCGACCCCATCGATCAAAATAGAGCCGCTTTCAGGATCAAGAAAACGATACAGAGTTGCTAGAAGTGAACTTTTTCCACTGAATTCCATGGATAGTCAGCCAAATATCCTAATCGATTCAAACACGCTTGAGATATCATGGAGGGGAGAATGAATGTGGTGGGTAGTATTGCTAACCTTCCGCTTCGACCACATATTCCCACAGTGGTGCCGGGCTCGACCACAAAACTCAAGGTATCCAACACTCGGCCGGCGGTTTTCCTGTTGCAAATAATCCATTAGCAACCAGGCAGACTTGGCCGCCACCCGAATATCTCCTTTAATCGATCACTACATACCCATAGGAAGCACAGACGTCACGAAACTCAATTCGTCCCGCCTCTGGCCAATGCGACGCCGTCAAGAGCGCCTTATCGCTATCATCTCCTTCCATCGGCGTGTTTTGTGAATAGTCTCGAATTCTAAGGACAGCCTGCAAAGCTGTCTCGATCTGCGTCCACGACACAAGCAGAGTATTCAGGTTGACACCAAAACTGACGATGCTCGTCAGTGCGACACCGAGAAACCCTCCTGTGGCGCTCCCTTGTAAGCGATTAGTGATGCTGACGAGCACGATGGCAACAATTGCCACCATGAAGTCAAGAATGAAGCCCAGCCAGACCTGGACGCAGTACATTAGGTAGAAAGGTCGCTGCGAGCTGTCGAGAATGTCGAGCGCCGTGGTCTCGAATTGTGCCGTCCAACCCGCGCTCTGTATCGTCTTGAGCCCGGCCATGGTGTCCGAGACGTGGGAGATCAATGGTGCCTTAGCCTCAATATCTAAGATGCGAAGCTGGCGAGAGGTGCGTAAATAGAAGCTCTGCACCAGATAACAGACAAGTAGGAACACGACCATGATGGCAGCCATGTATTTGGATGATATTGATATGATCACAGCTTGTACTATGATGGAGAGCATGTAGAAGGCTGTGTTGAAGCCAGAAATTGGAACATCGGTATCTACAATGGTCAGATCTTGGCTGAATCTAAAATTTCATGTCAGTATTTTGTTTTGTACTTTTTTCTTCTTCTTGTTCTGGGGTGAGTCGTCAGGAGAAGGTCTATTAACAAACCTGTTTAGAATGCTGCCAATGCTTTGATCGTTGATGAAGACAATCGAAGCTCTATGAGCTAGTCAATAAATACCACTATAGATTCCACGACATGCCTTTTGACCATTTCAATTTCACTTACCTGAGTGTGGTTACTAACAGAGCTCGATGGAGGATGCGGGCTGATTGAGGAACCATCTTGAGCAGGAAGTATCTAGACCATTTCGTGTCAGTGATGTCTCGACCGAGAACCGCTGGCTTTACAACTGGGACGAATACTTACGATCCACCTGACACGAGGAAAAGTAAGGCGAGCCCTCCCATGAGTACGTATATGCCGTAGTAGGTGGCGGAGCTTAGTCCGTTGTGGCTCTCGGTTGTCTGAGCCCACAACGCAATCCAAATTTCTATTGTCGATATTACAATCAGCCTAGAAGTTATGTAACATCTAACATCAAGTGAGAGAGTGGATTATACGTACGAGGGAGCTGAAGACCTATCACCATTAAAAAGGTAAACACAAGCAGGATCAGAGTGCTGCGTCGACCGATAGCAAGCACGTAGTAGCTGTATGCCTGCCAGTCGCCACTGGCCTTCTTCTTTTTGTTCGTGTTGTCGCTAGATTGTTCGTCTTTCGTACCGGGACTTTCGTCTTCTACAATTTGCATTGGCATAGGCCAGGTGTCCATCGGCAATCCAGGCAGCCCAAGAGCAAAAGTCAGATCTGTCGGGATGATTCTGCTATCCATGGTTGCCACGGGTGAGAGGTCGAGAGAGGATCGAATGGTATTCAGAGAATCCCGCGGCAGCCGCTTCGATATGATGCCGTTGGCAACGTCGAATATGTCGTCGGCAAGGCTTAGCCCGGCATCTTCGAGGGTTTTGTACGGTAAGCTTCTAATCCCCGGTGTAACTGTCTCTTGCCGTTTTTCTTTTTCTTCTTTTATGTTTTTACTTATATAACGGATTATGCTTACTGTGGATGGAGGAGAATATCACTGTCCTCCCTTCTCGACGAAACAGGCCGTTCACGCCGCATAAATTCCGCCATACTGTCTTGGACGTCTCTGGGTCAAGGCCGCTCAAGACATCGTCCAGGATGAGCAGATCCAGCCCACAGTATACTGCTCTAGCCAACGCCTGTCGATGATTCTCATGTCAGCTTTGTCTACTTGAAATCGTATGTGAAGTAATTCAGCGGTCCATGAAAGGAGAAAAAGAAATTGAACCACATCCTAGGATTGGAAAGAGAGCTTTACCACTCGTTTACGCTGCCCGCCGCTCAAGCGAGAACCTCCACTACCAGTGGGCGTCCTATCTCTCAAGGGCATGCGACTGATTTCCTGAAAAAGTCCACAAGCCGCGACCACTGCTTCGTAGCGATGCTTGCTAAACGCACAGCAGTTGACAATGTTGTCCATGATGGTTCCCTCAAAGATCCACGGCTTCTGGCTGCAGTAGGCAGCACGAATGAGCGCCGTAGAAAGCGTCCCATTCGAAATCGTGGCCTGGCCTAGGAACGCCTCGAGAAGCGTTGTTTTCCCGGAGCCAGGGCCTCCTGTGAAAGCAGTTATCCTATTCTTGGCTATCGAGAAGGATGCTCCCTTGATTACACCTGTGTTGCTGGGCCACCCGATGTCAGCGTCTCGCATGACTATGCACCTCTGCTCTTCAAGGAGCAATGACAGTCGATTGATCCGACGACGAGTTAAAGAGAATGTTCGCATTGGAAAACCACCGTCCTCGTCGCCATTGTCGAGCGGGTCCTCCATGATCGTACCGTCATGGACGGGCGATGTCCATCCTAGCGGCCGGGAAGGCGAGCTGGCTATGTGCATGCGCGGGTCCACAAATGGCGGCTCGTGCAAAGCTTGCGCAAATCTCGCGAGCCCGCTGAGGGCAGATATCATCTCAAAGGTTGCTTGGACTAGTGACGTGATAGACGAAGTGAACAATGTGAAGGCAGTCAGGGAGGAGAAGGCAATTTCGACGGTGAAAACTCTTGCGCCTCGGATACTTGGCACGAAGACAAAAAGGCCAAAGCCAATAACTGGCGCTATGACGACGGACGAGTATGCTATTCAGAGAAAAAACTCGAAGTTAGCGTCGTGACAGGTTACTCCTCATATGTCTTCGTTATGCATGTGATTACCCATTGTGAGGACGCCCACGACCATCGACCGATATCTTTTTGAGATCTGAATCTCGGACTCCCGGAGCGCAGAGATACGGGACGTGACGGAGTCCATGAAGCCAGCCAATGCGACCGGCCTGAATTGGCTAAGTACACTCTCTGTGATGTCGATCCGTCGTTGAATGGCTTCAAGCCACGCGGTGAGATCTCCCAT
This sequence comes from Cryphonectria carpinicola, assembly GCA_014849955.1. Taxonomy (NCBI): domain Eukaryota; kingdom Fungi; phylum Ascomycota; class Sordariomycetes; order Diaporthales; family Cryphonectriaceae; genus Cryphonectria; species Cryphonectria carpinicola. Next base: position 230,342 of record JACWRQ010000004.1, on the reverse strand, counting down.
TGCTCGGGCCGAGATGAAGAAGCCTGCCACAAGGCATGCTTTAACAAAGTAATTAAAACATTTGTCAGTGTCTTGGAATGCATATGCACTTCAATAGGGTGTTGTCTTCTTACCAAACGATGCGAGGCTCGAAGCCGCAGCGGCGACATGGATTTGCCTTTCGATCAACCAGATGAAGAGCCCAATTTCAATAGCGGACGCCCAGGTCTCATGGAATGTCATCAGTCCAAGGGCTATCTTTTCCATGTCAACACTGACCAGGGAAATTGGGGCGTGCTCCGTTGCTTTCTTGATGTCGGTTCTCAACACGTGGCTGTAAAGCATTGGGACGAGGCTGCCTCTCAGCTGCACTATGAACTTCCTACTATAATATTGAAAGCCAGCTTGGCATATCTAGGGAGCGTAAAAGTCAGTAAGAAACTAAAGAAGAATAGCGGCGTAACGGCCAATGCTACGTACGGCTATCCCAAGATAGACGGCGGCATAGCCAACCACCAACCATGTCCCTCTGGCGGTTGACGATTCGCTGCGAGAGTCTGCCGAGAATTGAAGCTCAGCCTGAACCAGAAAGGGTTGTGCAAAGCGGAAAGCGATTAAGCATAACCGAAAGGCACCCCCGGCCAGGATTGTGGCTTTTTGCTGTTTCATAACAAGAAACAGCAAGCCAGGTGCATTGCTTGGTGTGTCTGCAAAATATTCAATATTAGAGAGACGACAAGCAGCCGTGGGAAACCTGGTTTCGGTGAGCCTTACCTTCATTCCACCGGCGGAGAATCTTGAGTAATAAAGTCTCTGCCCTCATGTCCGGATGGAGTTGGTACAAACTTTGTATTGACAGTGACGACGAGGACCCTTTCCTCAGAAGCGGAAGCAACCAGGAAAGAGTGAGCATATTAATGACACCGCCTGTGCCATCTGGTGGGACATCTTGATATGGACCCAAGAGGATCCGGCGCTTGCTTTGGAATTCGGCCAGAAGAGCCAGGAAGCGAACAACGAGTGTCGCCGTGACAACACCAGCAACAGCATTGGAGCCACGTATGAGCCATAATGTGTGGCAATGGATGATTCCCAGGAAAAAAGAGAGAGCGTAGTAGACCTCCAAGAGCGTGGAGGGTCGTATGGACCGAGTATGCTCCAAGGCAGATAGGGGTATGAAAGTCAGAGCTGCCAAGAACGATATCACAGACGAGGCAAGCGACAATCTGGTCTTGGGCGTGCTAGGCACGGCATACAAGCAAAGCTGTGTAAATACAAGGATGGCAAAAACACCATTCACTCCCTATAGTAAAGAAAGAAAGAAGGAAATTAGATTACAGTCTAGCGATCCCGCATCGTCTGTCCAGGCAGGGAAATGTTTGCGTACCAGCTTTGCCGTGCGCATCCATGTTCGCTGTGCCTTGATGTCCTCCTTCGCCAGCAGAGTAAGCCTATACACGGCCAACAAGAACACACAGGTCGAGGGCAGCAAGCCCATCAGGGCCTCCTCAAAGAGGAGGGTGAAGCCTAGGTGCTCACAGAGAGTGGCATCGCGAATGAAGGGACCCCAGTCGTCCACGTCGCCTATCGTACACATCGCGGTAGGCTGCTGCTGTTGAGCGATGATCCACAGCCATCAAGGTTGCAGCAGAGTCCCTGGCGTTATTCCCTACATAGAACGTCCCAATCCAGATTGACCAACGTCCGAAAGGGCGCAGAGAAGAGGGGGTGGCCTCTGGGGCGAGACGTGGCGAGGCTGTCGAGTGCACCGGGATGTCGGGTGTTGGCGACTCTGAGCGGGAATTCGGCAAATATCGCAGTGTTTCCCCACGGCATAAAAACCGCCGGCATCTGTGCATCCTGCCGACTCCTTCAGGGCCGAATGACGACTTTTGTAGTGCAGAAAAGGGGGGAGGGCGTGAATGTATAGAAGGGCCCCGAGACACGGCATCAGTTAGGGCTGACACGTGGCTGGACTGCATAAGTAACATTTAGTAATCCGTCCATGATGATTTCAGTTACATCCTTGCGTGGATCCCGTAAGATTGTTCGAACCTCTTAGTGATGTCCAAAGTACAGTACCTGGCGGGACGAGTCCGGGCTAGGGCTAATATGCTTCTATCAAGGATATTCATCCTTCTCGGCTATTACAATATGCAAGAATGACTGTAATGATTGTGACCAAGGACGGCATGCACCGCGATCTCGTCATACCGGTGTTTTCTTAGCCAAGCTCATAGACACGCTCCTTGCTGGAAGAATACCTCCGTCTGTCCCAATTTGTTTGACGTGCTTGTGAGCCACGACGGCGTTTCTCAAACAGTCATCATTACCATCCGAACCATGAATATGGGTATTCTTCGACCGGCGAGTAGGTAGACCTCCCACCATTGGCCCATTCTCCTCTTCATAACCGCTATAGATTTGTGAATTAATTCTCAGTCACTAATCTTCGTTTTGCTGTTAGCTATCAATGAGCGGCGTTTCATAGCCAGTGATGGGCTAGGCATGTCCCATTGCATCGTACTGGTGACCAAATATACTGCCAGTAGTCTGTCTGGCAATAGTCAGTGGCAAAGCACGGAAAATGTGATATCAGATGCTCTGGAATATTGCATCAATGAGCATCCAGGCCTCAAGATTACCATTGTCGACCCCGACGGAAAACGGCCTCTGCTCGCACTGGTTGATAGCATCGATCTCAGCCAACATGTAGTTCACGTCAGAAAACCGCTCGCAGGTGAAGATGACCAGGAGAGAATAAAGAGCTTTCTCGAATACCTCCATGGCGTTCGTCTACCTCGGGCGGGTCAGCGACCACAATGGTGTGTGTACGTGAGCGAAATCGACCCAGCAGCAGGTGGAGGATCGCCATCTTTCTATCTCGCCTTCATGCACTCCCACTGTCTTTGGGATGGCCTCGGCACCATCACTCTCCACGAGACCTTCTTGCGAGCTCTAAACGGCGCGGCAGAAGGGACCACAGCGCAAAGTCACAAGACCAAACAGCCACCACCGCCCATAGAGACCGCTGGAAGACTGACCATCTCTTGGTCTTTCCTCATCCCGATAGTGATACGAGAGCTCCTACCAGCCTGGCTCGCCTCGGCACTTGGCTATTCAAAAGAGGACCTGACCGACGTCTGGACCGGTCCCAAGACGCCTCGCCCGCCGCTGAAGCTGCAAGTCCCGGAGGACCCACCGACCGCGTTCGAGGTCGCTCTCATCCCGAACGCAACAGTTCAGCGCGCCGTCCAGGTTTGTCGCATGCACGGCGCTCGTCTCACCGCCCTGCTGAATTATCTTATTGCCCGCGCCGTGTGTAGGAGCCTGGGCGCGCGCGGACAGATCTTCCGCAAGATCAGGGCGGCCAACGCCATCGATCTGCGAAAGGCTCTTGGAAAGGGACATGGCGAGTTAGCTAACTACGTGTCCTTCGTTTCCGAGGATATCACTGTTACCGACGACGTTGGGGATGGCGACGATGACCGACTCTCGGAGGAGGTCTGGAATGCAATTCGTCAAAACACAATGAGCTTAGCAGAAGCCTCCAGCAGGCTCGCTGACCAGCCTGTTGCTCTCCTCAAGTACATCTCAGATGTAAAGGGATGGTTAGAGAGCCAGGCTGTGCAGCCGGCTAACGTATCTTTCGGACTCAGCAACCTCGGTGTCTTCGATGGGGGGTTTCCGACCAAGAATGACGGGGGAGAAATGACCCAGACCGGCTGGTGCGGTGAATCAGCCGTGGTATCTCAATCAGGGAACAAGACGGGGGCGCCGTTGAATTTCCAGCTGTTGAGCACGAAGCGCGACTCGATGGGTATTACTGCTACGTGGTGGCCGGGGATGTTGGGTGTAAGTGATGAGAGCGTTTTTGTAAAAGAAGTTATGGACCGAATGTGCACGGGATTGGAAAGAGTCAAGTAGAGGCAAACATTGTATTTGCTGCTACCCTTCCTAGATCAATACTGTAAGATCATTACTTCGTGGCACTCCTAGTTGTAAGAATAGATTGATTGTTATAGACAAGGTTGAGTCTCAATAGAAGCGACTAGGTCTTAGAAACAATCTTTCATAGAGACTTATATCCTCATCACGAAGCAGAGCAAGTATACTCAGCACAACGATAAAATATTTTCGTCATATTTTTTTCAACGCCTCCGTGTTTTCTAAATCGCCCGAATAGATATATCACAAATCAGAACGCTGTGGGATTTTTCAACATCCTCAACCTAGGAGATGGTCAAAGTTTCCTCCCGTATTGCTTCAATGAGTTCTGTGTAGTGATACAATGGCATTTAGTCTTCCTTTCCCCCTCGTGCCTATTGCAAACTCATCACTGGCGCATTCAAAATCTTCAGCTTCTGCGTCTTTGAATTCAAAATTGAATTGTTGAACAAGTGCGGCAAGAATCATATACATGTCCGCCCAAGCAAGGCTATATTCGCAATCATTAGCCATATTATACGATTAGACAAAAATGAAAAAGAACAACAGGACACCTTGAGATCGTAGAAAGGGGAAGTTCTTACTGCATACCGAGACAAAGTCTCGTACCCTTCGAAAAAGGAGCGAACGCTTTCTCAGCCTTGCCCCGAAGCTCAGCATCCATCCACCTTTCCGGATAGAACCGCTTCGGATCCGGGTACACCCTCTCGTCCGTGTGCATTAAAATTAGGGTCATACCAACCGGTGTACCTGCTGGTATTCGCCACTGCTCATAGAAGATGTCCCTATCGGGCGCTTCACGGCCCATCCGTGATGCAATCGCCGGGCTCAGCCGGATACCCTCCATGATTGTCGAGGTAAGGTAGGGAAGCTTCTCAAGTCCCTTGAGATCAAGATCATTGGGTGCATCTACTCCAGCGCCAGTAAGCTCTGCTCGAAGCTTTCTCAGCGTTTCAGGGCTGGTGAAGACATGGAACAGGATCAGTCGGAGCGCGCCCGCTGTCGTCTCGAAGCCGGCGCCGGCTATGGAGGACACATCCTCAAAGACGCGCTTGAAGGTCTTCTCTTGGGGCGGAAGCTTAGATTCAAGGATATCCTTGATGACTGTGCGCGGCATGTTGTGGTCAGGATTGGGTGAATTGATTTCCTCCATGAGGTCTTTGGTGTGGTCCATGGCTTCCTGTTGGGGAGTCCCATCATGTGAGCGGTCTCGCACGGTATTTACGGATATTTTTAGTAGTATACGTACCTGGAAATTGTCAATGAACTTCTTGGCCGTCTCATCCGCAATCCTCCTGATCCAATTCAATGGTATCGATTTCAACAGAGGCATAAACCACGTCACATGCTTGCTCAAACGCCATGAGAACCCCGTGTTCTGGCCAGCTGTGACTGTAGCAACATCAAAATCATCATAGTCAAGCCCATTGTAGTGCTTGCCAAACACAAAGTAGTTTGCAATATCCCGCGTGATGGCGGTGATGGCTGCGCCTAGGTAAGCTATCTCCCCCGACTGGGCGAAGCTCGACAGCCGGTCGCAAAGCTTGACTACCTGCTTGCGGATGTGGTCTTGGTGGTTCACCACCTGTGTCTTGGAGAAGTATGGGTTCAGAGCCTGGCGGCGCCACTTGTGGACATAATGATCGGCTGTGAAGATGGTCGCCCCGGGGGCAGCCCAGCCGTTCACGGTGAATGCATACTTGTTCCAGCGGCCATCGTGGCGGTACAGCTGTTCAAAGAAAGATGGGTCGTTGATGTGCAGCTCGTAAGGACTGATACGGATGATGGAGCCTAATAATAATTAATATTCGTCGCCCAAATATATCGTTCATTAAGCTGAGTTGGGATGAAAATTTTAACTAATTATACCAGCCCTAGTCCTTCCCGTAGAGGTACACTCACCATATTGCTTATGGAGCTGCTCGATTTTCCACGTGTATTGGCCGTTCTGTACAATGTCGAAATAGGCTTCGTACCACCTCGTGATGGCTGCCAGTTTAGGACCTGGAAATCTGGCAAGGGGATGGAATGTTAAGCGGTATAGGGCAAGACAGATGAGATAGCCCACAACGCATACCGTGACGGCCTGCCACGTGGCCAGATGAAGGAGAGGTACCATCTTGCTGGCAGCTGACGGATGAGTTGAGTACGGAGGCACTACAGGCCAAGGGAGATTCGATGCGCTCGGCCAGCAGTGATCTGCCAAGTTTAACCATCGGCGTCTGGATAGATACGAGTGGTGTTGGCCAGGGGTGTGCAGGAAATGATGGTCTGTATGTCGTGGCTTCTCGTGTCACCGCTTCCCCTGAACCTTTTACTCCGGCGCTATGGCGTGGAAGAGCGGAATCTCACATCTACTACTGCAGGTCTCAGCTATCGAGGTGGGAGTGAGGTTATGCCGGGGATTCCGCCGGTGATTCAGTTCAGATACTGTACTGAGCTACTGGGTTTAATCTACGAGTGTAGCTGAGAGGAGAGGCTCATTCTTCAGCTGGGCCCAGAGCAAGAAATGACGTGTAGGCTTATTCCGTAAAAGGCCTCTTTGGATGGTCAAGTAGAGTACATAGTGCTACCCTGACTTTGTAGATGTACAAATCCTTTTCAAGATATGCCAAGCGTCATCTTTCACACGAGTTGAGCACATAAGGAGAGGGTGTATGGAGTCTTGGGATCTACAGAATGGGAGACTAGGTACCTCGTTCTCGTTTAACACGGGTGGAGATGCAAGTGTATAGTACACAGCGACTCCTGAGTAACAGGGCGCATCTCATGGCTGCCTGAAATCTGGTTCCTCTCTGATGGGCCCAATCCACTTACCCTTGTGAGAAAGTCTCAGTAATCATGGACAATAGTGGTCTTACTATCTGTGGGGGGTGATGCCGCTTGGACTGCAGGATGGCTTGTATGGGCAGAGAGATCTGCAGAGCAAGTACTCAAGGGCCATAAGCCTGCCCAGATATGCCCAGAACGAGAGCTTCACTTAGTGAGTGGGGAAGTCATCCTTCATTCAACTACTGAGGTCTACTTCTTGTCCCCCGCTACAGAAGTGAATCGTGTCATGTATGAGTATTGCAATAAAGGGGCGCTTGTGTATAAGAACTAAGAGATCGGAGTTAGTGCGATATACTAGTGACGTTCCTGGAATATCTGAGCTGGTCAGGTTGATGAGTGAAAGACTGATACGATGAGGATCGAGGAGTTTCAGGCGGCAAGACTGGCAAAGTCGGATTTCGAATCCTGTCTGTCAATTTGACATTTTGGTTCTTGGTATTTATGTAATTAGGAAGCCGAATTGACCTGGAAATTCCCCTGTGTAGAGAAACGTGAGGGGGGGGGGAGGGGGCAAGGAAGAGAAAAGTCCCCCGTGAACGTGGTTATTCAACTGGGCAAATATTTGATATAGCTACTTCTACAATGGTGTTGCTTTTCTTTTTCTTTTCTTCTTGCGTTTTTTTGTCTTCAAAACAAAATAGATAGATGTGTAATTCTCTTCTAAATCCAGACATGCAATCCACACTCTAATCACGGAGCCTTGGAAACCAGATACCTAGAGTTGTCCTCGGCCGTCGCCCGATTCGACGGGTCATCAGTAACCGACAATTTAACCTTGAGCCTCTGCACAGCCAGCTTTCCAAGCGCAAGGAGGCTCTGAGAGCCCAAGATCTCCAAGGTAGTAAACTCTAGTCCTATCCTCTGCCGGAACCAGTTTCGTAGCTCGATTGAGACCAGCGAGTCCACGCCCAGGGCCTCAAGCGACTCATCCAGATCCAGCAGCTCGAGATCACGCATGAGGAAGCCGAAGACGGCCTTGCCGAACTCGGTAGCGAGGAAGCGCGGAGCCTCGTCGCCGTCCAGACGGGATCGGTTCTGGCTCACCTCGCTGAGGAACTGCTTGAGCTCCTCGTTGCCTCCGCCTGTCGCGAGTTGACCGCCCTCCACGTCCATGTTTTTATAGAGACCCATGCGGGGATCACGCTTCCAGACGACGCGGTTCGTGGGTGCGAGGAGGGGCTGGGTGGTCCGTAGACCGATGCAGATCTGCGCCGGGGTCATAAACTGATACCTGCCTGGGGCAGAGCCGTTCTCAGAAGACCAGGGCTGTACAAGCGACGGCTTGGATCGGTTGATCATGACCTGCAGCGAGTCGAGGACATCCGCTTCCTGTGAGACAAAGGTCGACGTGGCGCGGAAGTGATCCATGACAGATGATGTACGGCTGACGTAGCCAATATCCTCAACACCAGCCATATCGACCACGACCGCCGTCAAGCCCTGTGCGTGGCGATACTGCACAAAGGAGTCAAGGAAGGCGTTGGCGGCGGCGTAGTTGGCCTGTCCCGTATATCCGACGATGCCGCTCCAGCTGCTGAACAGGAGGAAGAAGTCGAGGTTATGCCCGAGGAGCGCGTTGTGCAAGTTCCAGGTGCCCTGGACTTTGGTGGTCAGGCATGTGCTCCACTGCTCAAAGGTCATGTCGAGGAAATTCTCGTCCTGGAGGACCATTGTGGCCTGCATGGCGCCACGGACGGGTTTCGTGGCGCTCTGTACGGCTCGTTCGACGTCGGAAAGGTTGGTTACGTTGCCTGCAACGAGGATGGCCTTGCAGCCAAGGGAGCGTAGTTCCTCAATAAAAGCTGCGTATCTGTCCTGGTCACCAGCAGAGCGGGACAAAAATATGACTGTCATAGTAATGTTAGGTCATTTGGTCCTTCAAGGTAAGAGAATTAAACTGCTGGGTGGAGACTTACTCTCGGTTGCTCCAGATTCGGCCATCCATACGGCGACAGCTTGTCCAAGACCACCCAGCCCTCCAGCGAGCACATAAGATGCATTGGGATCGAGGACGAGCCCCCGTTTAGGCGCCCGAGATTTCAGCTCATCGGCCGTCTCGGGCATATTGATGACGACCTTACCCAGATGTGAACCCTTTTGCATGAAACGCATGGCTTCTTCCACTCTGGCGGCCTCGAAACAAGTCATGGGTGAGATGGGCTTAATGTCTCCGCTCTTGTACAAGTCCACGATTTGTCTCAGTAGCCTAGGAAAGTGTTAGCAATGGTATGCAGGTCAATTCCGTCAGGAATCTGGTTGTCGGTTTCTTGTTTACCGTTGCATGGTAAGCGGCCTCTGCGCACAAAGACGACCCAGATCAATCCCAATATAAGACCGGTTCTGCTCGAAATGCTCCAGAGCAAGAGCGCCTTTCCCGATGAGATCACGTTTTCCAATCTCGATCATGGTGCCGTACTCGGCGACGCAGTCCCAGCTAGCGTGGAGGAGCTCGCCCGAGAGCGAGTTCAGCACGGCGTCCACACCGCGTCCTTGCGTGGCTTTGAGGATGTCTCGCCGGAAAGTGAGATCGCGAGAGTGGAAGATTCTCTCGCGGGGAATGTTGAATGTCTCGGTGAGCCAACGTACTTTGTCTTCGCTGCCGACGGTGCAGTAAATCTCAGCACCGAGCCAGCGACTAGAAGGAGGAGGAAGATAATCATGTTAGCCGGACCGTAGTTTCTTTTTCTTGCTTCTTAAGACGTTCTCTGTGAAGTACTCAACGAGGCTTACCAGATTTGTATAGCTGCAATACCAACACCTCCAGCAGCACTGTGAATCAGGACCGTCTGGCCAGCCTCGACCCTGGCCCTGTCCACCAATGAATAAATGGCAGTACAATAGACAGTGGCCATGGTGGCGGCCTCCGCAAACGACAGCTCGTCTGGAATCTTGACACAAAGGTGCTCCGTCGTGGTGAGATGGGACGACATGGCACCGCTGGGGATGGCAATGCACCTGTCGCCGGCCTTGAGGTTTTGCACATCAGGACCAACCTCCTCTACGATGCCTGCAGCCTCGAGGCCAAGACCATATCCTTCGTTGATCACGCCGTCCACAATACCCATGGCAATCAGGACATCCTTAAAGTTCAGGCCACAGCTGAGGTTCCTCACGCGCAGGTAGTTCCCCTCGGGTCTGGCAGGCGCATACTCCTTCCAGTACAAGGTATTCAAGAACCCACGCTTCTCAACATCCAATTTCCGCGCAGACTCGCCTTCCTGTGAGACAGCCAGTTCCTCGCTTAGAGACACCCAGTGAAACCGGCTGATCTGGACCCGCCCCTCGGCCAGCGCCCACTCCATGACCGGATTTGTGTCAGCGTCTGGGGCTAGACGGCTCTGGAACTCGGGCAGCACGGCGGCGATGGCGTTCCAGCCCGTAGCGTCAAAGCTCTCCAGCTCGAGTGTGCCAAAGTCGATGGTCTGCTCGGTGCGCATGGTGCGGGCCAGGCCGATCATCAGGCCGTATGACGGGTTGGTACAGTTGATCTGGGCTGGGCCTGTCACCCAGAGCACGCCTGTGCCGCTGAGGCTGCGGATGAAGGTTTGAACCTGGGCGTACTTGGGGGACTGCATGTCTTGAAGGAAAGGGGTATCGAAGTCCATGAGGGCGAGGACGTCTTGCCTCGCGGGCACTTGTTGTCCCCAGGCGCGCTTGTCTATTCTGTAGCCTTTGTTCTCGAGGAGGGTGGTGACTTTTTGGATGTGGACTGAGGTCTTGTCACCAGCCTCTGGGGTCAGGATGGTGATCCTCTTTGGAACTGCTGGGGTGGCTGGACGAGCGATGATGGACGTGCTGAGGTGTCGATTGTCATGGTGCACAGCTGCGATATGATCGAACCCAGTCGACTGAAGAAGCGATTCCCACTGTCTTGTTGTTTGGCTTCCTTGCTCACCAGCCCACCAGCCAGGGAACGCGCCCATGACAAAGCTGAGCCATTTGGAAGTAGACGGGGCGATTTCCTGGAGAAACAAATGTCCAGTAGGCGAGAGCAACCTGCGAACATGTCGAAGCGAGGAAGAAGGATCCGATGTAGTATGAATGGCCTGCGAGGCAATGATCAGATCAAACCCTTCCTCCTCGAAACCCTGTTGGACTGGGTCCTGGGAAATGTCGAGGGCCTTGTATGTGACCGCTTCCTTGCCGGCAAGACGCTCCTTGGCCTGGTCAAAAAGGTCAGAGGAGACGTCTGTAAAAGTGTACGACTCATAATGACGCCCACGATGGGGCTGGATTGAAGACAGCGTCTCGAGAATAGTTTTGGCGGTGCCACCTGTGCCAGCACCGATCTCGAGGATGCGGAGGTTCGGCTTGTAATGCGCCACCAACTTATAGAACTCGGTGGCGTCGACGGAACTAAGTTCTTCGTAGACACTAGCAATGAAATCGGCTCCCAATTGGGTTCCTTGTTCGCTGGTCTCGTCAAATATCGTGTGGAGGGCCTCGAAGACACGGTGTACAGCTGTGGCCTGAACACGAGCACTTGCACTGAATGACGAGCTTTCACCAAAGATCTTTTCGATCACAGCAAGGCGATCCGAGGAGGACATTTCAACGATATCGTTCGAGTTTTTCTCGGCTTGTACCTTCACATCATCGAGCCAGGAGCGATATTTGGCGAGATGGGGACTGGCACTGCTCTCAGCGTCTCCACCATCGACATATTTGCCAGAGAGGAGGACACTCGCCTCAATTGCACATGCAAGAGCCATACGCTCTACCTGCGCAGCCACACCTGACGGCAGGCCCTGGTCATTCTGCTCTGTGCGCAGCAGTGATGAGGCATTGTCGAGCAGTCTGATACAAGGCTTCCAGATCATCTGCCCAGCCGCATGAGGATCCTCTCCACGGGCATCTGCCGCATCAGCAAGAGGCGACATGCGAAGGTTCTGGAAGCTCAGCACAGTAGACTCTCCAGAGGTACCAACGGCATCGCCAACAATGGCACCCCTGGGAGTCAACTCAGCAGCAACCTGGAGACGAATATCGCTCGTCTCACTCGCCGCAGGACGGATATACGCAGAGCCAATGTACGAAGGGACAGCAAGCTGTCTGAATCGACGAGCCTGGCCCCTTGATGAGGCCACGCTGTACATCTGCAGGACAAAGTCCAATGTGGTAGGATGCACGGCATAGGCAGAGGTATGTTGAGGAATCTTGGGCCCAGAGACGGTCGCGACGGCTTCGTGTTGCAGCACATCTGCTGTCATGTCGCGCAGCCCCTGGAAATTGGGCCCGTACTCGAGGCCAAACTTGTCCATAACCTTGTACCAGTATGGCGGATCGACTGTCCTCTGCCTGGCGACGATCTCCTTGGCTGAAGGCGGGCTTACCTCAGAACCCTGCCGCACCTGGCCCATGGCATGTTTCGTCCACCTATCGCCGTGCACAGCCGAGATGTCAAACTCGTACCAGACCGAATCAAGAGAGTTTGTCAGCTTCACGGGTCGCAGGTGCGTGATCAGCTCGCCGGCAAACCCCTCCTGGAGAACGAGCGCCGTGCTAATGTGAACCTCGCGCAGGCTATAACTCCAGTCTTCGACGTCGCCCAGCTGGCGCACAGCCTCACCTGCGATAGCCATGAACCCCGCAGCAGGAAACACAATGTCGCCAGAGACTTTATGGTCGCGCAAGTAAGGCACCTCGCTGAGCCGGAGCAGGTTGCGCCAGGTCGGGCAGGAATCGGAGGCGGCTGCCACGCGCTCGCCGAGGAGGTCGTGCTTGGGGAATTTCCGGAAGCGCCAGAACTTGGAGAGACGGCTCTCGCTCCAGAAGGGGCCTTCTCGGCGCCATGGGTAGAGGGGGAGGTCGGTGAGTGGACGGCCTGGAGGCGAGGAGGGGTTTGCTGTTCCGCGCTCTATCTTTTTGAGATCGAGGTCCAGGTCTACACCGAGCTGCCACAGGCGTCCAGCACATGTCAAGAGGGATTGTTCTCCAGGCTGGCTTCTAGTCAGGGTGTTGGCGTATTCGACCTTGGTCGTGCCGGCAGCCTGCAGGATCTGTCTGACGGGTCCTGCGAGAGCAGAATGAGGGCCAACCTCGAGAAGCACAGAGGAGGAAGACGTGGAGGAAGAGGACAGGTGCTTCAGCATAGTAGTGACAGCAGGCGAGAAAAGCACAGGCCGTACAAGATTATTCCCCCAGTACGAAGCATCAGGTTTCCCTTCAAACTCGTCCCCACGAACAGAAGAGAACCAAGGGATTCGAGGCTTGATGGCGCCAAGGTCAGGCATCAGCTCAAGATATCGCTCCGCCGCAGGCCTCATATGATGCGAGTGGTATGCACAGTCAACCCGCAGCGCCCGCACTGCAGCGTCGGGAAACCCTTGGCGCACAATACTAACGACCTCGTCGAGGACATCCGAGTCGCCACTGAGGGTCACAGAACTGGGGCTGTTCTCGCAGGCGATGACGACGCCGGGCTTGAGAAAAGGCTCAACTGTAGCGCGGCCCAGGCCTACTGCTGCCATGCCACCCCTTGTAGTCACCTCTTTGGTCACGATACCGCGATAATACGCCGTCAATATGGCTGACTCCTTGGACAGGGCGCCAGCGGCATATGCAGCGGCGATCTCACCACTCGAGTGGCCCACGGCGCTTGACGGACTGATTCCCCACGACGAGAGCACGTCGACCAGCGCCACCTGCACGGCGGTGCAGCACGGCTGGGAGAACTCGGTGCCCATGACGCGGCTCGTCTTGCCTGCTTTCAGCAGCTCATCACGCAGTGTCCACGATGGAGCCTGGGCACACCGGCTGAGCGACTCATCCATGGCGGCGATGCTCTCGCGGAAGACAGTGTTGGTCTGGAGGAGATCGGCGCCCATTTGGGGCCATTGCGCACCCTGGCCTGTGAACACGAAGGCTACCTGTGGGGTGCCGGTGCTAGCACGCCCAAAGGAGGATACGTGGAAAGGTTGGTCGAGCTCAGTGACGTCCACCACGCTGTAGGCTCGCTGCTGCAGGGGCTCTCGTCGCTGGTTGAGCGTGTAGCTGAGGTCGGCCAGCCTATCGGGGTGCTCTTGCAGGTATTTTTGGTGGGACTGCACTGTGCGTCGCAGTGAGTCGGGGTGGCTTGCGGAGAAGGTGAGCAGATAGTGCGAGTTTGTGATGGGAGTTGGCGTCGATGAGCGTCTGACGCCGTTCTGGGCGGCAGACTCGAGGAGCATGTGCGCATTGGCACCTCCAATACCAAAGCTGGGTGAGAGAGTATTGTGTTAGCAGGGTAATAATGAAGTAAGGGATATGGATAGGGTAAATTTGCTGCAGAACTTACCTGTTGATTCCAATGCGCTCAGCCTTGCCCTCAGGCCATGGTGTTGTCTTGATGGGAACTGTTAACCTGTTCTTCTTGAAAGGGACTATTCATTGCGAAGATCCATATTAGTCATGTATCGAGTTGACTCAGAAAACAGTTCTAGAGAAGCAAAGGGGGGAAAAGAAAGGAAGGATAAAGAAAAAGGTGACTACTCACTTCTTGGGTTGCCCTCGGTAAAGTTGATATTTGGAGGAATCAGCCGTCGTTCCAGAGCGAGCATGGCCTTGAGGGTACTGCTCAGACCACTAGCACCCTCAGAGTGACCAATATTTGGTTTCAGAGAGCCTATATAAACACCAGTCGTACCAAACGCACGGGCGACTGCACCCGTTTCCAAGGGGTCGCCGATGGGCGTACCAGTGCCGTGACACTCCACCATGGCTGTCTTGGTAATGTCGACACCCGCAAGCTGATGACTGCGCAGGATCAGCCTGTGATGCGCATCCGAGCTGGGCTGTGTCAGCCCTGCCGTCTTGCCATCCGAGTTGAGGCACGAAGACCGGATGACGGCGCGGACGGGATCGTTGTCCCGGATCGCGTCCGACAGCTTCTTGACGTGGATAGCCACGACACCCTCGGCACGTGCATAGCCGTTGGCCTTGGCGTCGAACGACTTGCTGCGGCCGTCGGGGGCTATCACGCCCTGTTCTGACATGCCGATGGTCATGCTAGGGCTCATGATGAGGTTCGTGCCGCCGACAATGGCAGACTCACACTCGCCGCGCTGGATTCCCATACAGGCCTCGTGGAGGCCAGTCAGGGATGATGAACATGCCGTACGGATGATTACACTGTGAATGAGAGCTTCAGATTAGACATATATCTCTAGCAATTTACTTGGGAGGGAGGATGCTTCACTCACGATGGTCCTCGTAGGTTGAATTCATACGAAACACGATTTGCAACCACATAGTCACCGGTCCCTATAGAGAGAGGAGAGTAAATTAGTATCGAGATCAAATGATTACAGGTCACATTGCCAAAGTCCGGTAGACTCACCTAGAAGCCTATACACTCCCGTCTGTTGGGTCTCTTTGGCTGCCAGCTCTGCCCAGTCCTGTCATCACCCACCATGGTCAGTCAACAGCAAAAGAAAACGAATCATATGGTGAAGATGCAAGACATCTAATCTTCGAGACATCTCACTTACCTCACCAAAAATACCAAAATAGGCACCAATATTCTTGCCCCGCCACTTGGTCGTGCCAGAGCTCTGAAAACACTCATACACAACCTCGAGCGCAAGCCGCTGCTGCGGGTCCATCTCCTCAATCTCCTGGCGCGTCATGGACCAGAACGACGTGTCCACCTCGGCGAGGTCCACGTCCTGCAAGAAATGCCCGTACTCGCTGCCGACATGACCAGCCCGTCCAGGGCCGTAAAACGCCTCGACATTGTAGCGGGTATCTGGCACCCTGCATCTGCCTTCGCGGCGGTTGTCTAACAGATCCCACAGGGACTCGGCTGTCTGCACGCCGCCAGGCAGACGCATGGCGCAACCGATGATGGCAATGGGCTCATACTCAGGTTCTTGGGATGTTGTCGTCCCGTTGGTATACCCGTTGATTTTTGTGCCGTTTATGTCTTCTTGAGGGTGACGACTGTGTCCGTTGACTCCATTTGCTTGGGGAGGTTGATGATCCCCGTTTATGTGGACGCCGTTGGGGACACCTTGACTACCGTTGCCATTGTACATGGCTGGCCGGTCTGTATCGACAGTCATGTCGAATTGCTTGTGAATATTTCTTGTCCAAAAGCAATAAAGTCCTGTCCGACAAACCTTTCCCAAGGCTACAGATTACAGAGACAGAGAGTGACGGAAAGATGATAATCTTCCAGAAAAGATATTCACGCTCAGGCTCTACTGCGATTGATCACCTGATTAATTCTCCACTGCCACAATGATATATATCTTCCAGTTCTAGCCATTGCTAGCAACAAAAACGCAAGGACACTTTCTTTCTCGGTGCTCAACTTGATAATATCTTGAGAGCCACCCCGGGGAGTAGAGACATCCGAAAGGGGGCGTGCGAACAAGGTCCAGGATCTGCAATCCAGGGCAATCCACCGAGACCTCATGATACTTGCCAAGGCATGTTCTTACTCATAGCAATCCTTGAGGATGTAATCAGGCAGCAATTGACGAAAATTAAGAGGACATTCTACTATGATGTCCACTCTCCAGCACATTGATACCCAGGAACCATTATACACGCACGCACACATCCCTGTCGCCAGGCGGTGTAAGCCTCCAAAGCTTCGTGGCCTCGATTAGTTTCGAGGCGTGGATCAGTATAAGCACTACTTAGAGGGGCCCTCCTCCACTGGCCGAGCAAATACTGTTCGTCCCGAATGTGCCGAAACTAGTATTTACATATCTCTATATCGAGGCTTAAGGGGGGTGGGTGGGTCTATGCACTTACATCGTGCATGTACTTCTGGATCGACGACGTCTTTGGTAAGGATAGGAAACCATGCCCCTACCCTTGCCATGTCATACCCTGCCCTCTACCAGTATAGGTATACACGTGGGGTGAAGGGTGGTGCGTGGTCAGGCTCGTCGTCTGCTGAATTCCAGACAGACCATCAACGATCCGCTGTTTGACAGGAGCGCATTTATTTGAGGTGATTGGGGCATTATAGTGGGATTACCAAAGCAGTGCAGGCACAGTGTTTGGTGATTTTGAAGTAATATGCCCTCTGAAAAGCTTCAAGTTCACCAAGACTTTCCATCCCTTACACGCCTGTAGGCACATCTCACCTAGTCCTGCTTGCTTTCGTGCTTGCTCCTCACAATGAACGTCCTCAAGTCCTCTGAGCTCCCACCGGTTCATGAGCTCAACATCCGTGATCTAGACGCAAAGATTGGGAACAATGTCAGTGGCAACTCTCCCAGCACCAAAGGAGCCCATAATGAGCTTCTGGTTGTGCCTCGAATCAACTATCAGCGCCTGTGGGAGCAGATCCATTACACAGCTCAATGGGGCATGATTGAGGGCTCAGAGGGCATGAACCGCCTGGCCCTGAACGAAGACGACAAGGCAGTGCGTCAATGGTTCGTCCAGGAGGCCAAGTCCCTCGGCTGCACGACAGCAACAGACGCCATGGGAAATATTTTTGCCGTATACTCAGGCGAGGCACGAAATATGCCTCCCATCGCCATGGGCAGCCACCTGGACACCCAGCCCGCCGGTGGAAAATACGACGGGATACTCGGTGTGCTGGCGGCCCTGGAGGTCATCCGTGCCGTCCACGAAGCCGGCATCAAGCCTTGGTGCCCCCTCGCAGCCGTTGTCTGGACCAACGAAGAAGGGGCGGCATTCTTCCCCGGCTGCTCTGGCTCCTCAGTCTGGGCCGGCTGGGTACCCATCACAGACGCCTACGCACAGGAACACTGCGTGACGGGCCAGACGCTCGGGGCCGCTCTGGATGAGATCGAGGCCAAGGGCACCGTCGCCGCCTCGAGCCTTTCCACGCCCTTGCAGGCCCACTTTGAGCTGCACATCGAGCAGGGCAAAATCCTCGAGGCCAACCAGCAAAGCATCGGCGTCGTCCGCCGCATTCAGGGCATCCGCCGCTTTGCCATCACCTGCTACGGCAGACAGGAGCACGCCGGAACGACGGCTATGAGAGACCGTGCTGATGCGCTGGTCGCGGCGTCCAAGATTGTGTTGAAGGTCGAGGAGCTGGCCAGGGCGCGCGATGCTTGTGCGACAGTTGGTGTGCTGAAGGTGGTCGCTCCGACGCCCAACACAATCCCTTCGTGCGTCGACCTGACTATTGACGCTCGCCATATGGAGGAGTCTATACTAGACGACCTGGAAAAGCAGATCTACGACTATCTTGAGGGCCTTTCCGGTACGAACAGAGCCTGGAGTTTCTCCAAGAAGCGGGTGTGGCATAGTCCGGCCTTGCTCTTTGATCCTGACCTAGCGGACTGTATTTCCTTCACAGCGGCAGTCGAGTACGGTCAGGCTCAGATACGGGACATGGTTTCTCTTGCTGGTCATGACAGCGCCATGACGGCGCTGCGGGTGCCTACGGCCATGATCTTCGTTCCGAGTCAAGCGGGTATCAGTCACAGTCCATTAGAATTCACCTCAATGGAGCATTGGTACGTGAAACACCCCCCCCCCCCTTCTACAGTAAGAAGACACCTAGCTATGGAAGTCATTTCCTACTAACACATGGTGTTCAACTCCTTAGTGGCCGTGGGGCACAAACCATGCTCAATGCTGTGCTCCGATATGATCAGCTCTGTAAGAAGAGGGAATAATGCGGCATGGGAAGCCTGCTTATGGTGATGCAATGGTATCCGATCCTTCTGATCCTCTACAAAAGTACTAGATACATATATACTCGATGCAATGTGGACTGAGTGTTCTTTTGGCTATGATGCAATTAAACACATGGGCTTAGTGATGCGTGTTTTGGCTTCTGCTGCGCCGCCCTACTTGCTACATTTTATTTCAGCCACAGCTTCTGGGCGAGTGGGCGAGTAGGCGAGTTCCATCGCTTCCTTTGAACGCATGCCAGGAGCCTATAGGAAAGTTTGTACAAGAAATCCTTTTGGTAATGCCTAAGGGCAGGGGCCGGGGCGGGGTTATAACTTGCAGTGTAATTAATTAAATAAAAGATTTACTTTGGAGTAAGCAAAAGTTGTGCAGCTGAGACTAAGAAAGACTGACGCTTTCGATAGCTATATAGGCCATTCGTGCATTACCTGTCACTGGCAGTATTAGTCATTCCTTTCACCTGTCGCACAGAAACACCATGTTGATGCTGCTCTCCCCTGGCAGCACACCAGGAAACAGACCCTCTTTCTACAGTGCAGTCAGCTTCTACTGTATGTTCCTGTAGTACGTCTTCATTATGTGCCTGTATTCCAAATTACATCAGAGCTGTGGTACCGTAAAAACGAATCCTTCATCTCACAGGCCTGGCCATCCATCTGTTCCTGATGCTGAATCAGGCTGCGAGGCTGAGATGTAAGTCAGTCTAACGTCAGCAGTAGTTCGGTTCGTCTGCCCGCTCTTTATGCGGCATCTTGTATTGTTTAAACGGTACTTAATCGACACCTGTCGACGCTTGTCGCTGACGAAGAACTGCAGACTTAAAAACTGGAGACCAAGCCACCGTAATCAATGAGGGAATCTCGATAGTAAGATGTGCACATAGCGGTGTTTTTGGTCCCACTGTGATCCACTCAAGCTTGAAGTACCTATACCTCTTGTCATTTACTTGTTGACTAAACTACATATGTTGATATGATTCAACATACTACTCCACACGCCACGGTGAACGCTGGTCCTTTCGCCTTTGTCTGCAGTCTACATCCTACCTCCTTTTTACGCCTTTAGTCTGCCTCATTTCGGCGCCATCAACCCATGGAACTCTTCGTACATAGTAACAGCAGCCAGTAAACGTTCAGAGATTGAGCATGACGTTGCTGTTGCAACTTGTGTAGTAGCAGTAGAGGCCACCGGGCTCGGGCCAAGCATATTCCTCCAGACTAATAGTATTCTAATCAACTCCACTCTCACACCTCAACTCCTTCAAACCAAAATCACGTAATTGTTTCGCACAGGGTGTGTGTTTAACATCTGATGTCGGACGAGAGGTTGACCCGGACCATTCGAGCCCACCAGCAAAGAGGCATCTGTCCGAGGAAAAACGAAAAGGGGGGTCAAGAGGTGTAAGAAAATAAATTCGGCCACGAGAAGAAGAACAAGACTTGACTCATCTGTGGAGTGCCTCTTCGAATTCATAATTCCTGGATTAGGAAGGCCATCTACAGGGCGATTAGTTATCACTTCCTTGCAAGGAGACAGTGTATACTGCTAATTTCAACATTACGAGTAACAACCCGGGAAAAGAAGTTGATTTTTACCTCCAACCACCCAGAGATGGACTCTGTGCAAGCAAAGCTGCGAGACGCGGGCCCCACGGTCTGGCTGGCCGTCGGGGCGGTAGTTGTATCTATCCTTCTTCACATGATCGGATCCAAGGACTCTCGCGAACCCCCTTACCTCGATTCGAGAATACCCCTCATGGGCCATGTGAAACACCTTGTCGGCCTCTACAGATATGGAGCCAGGTACTTCACCACGCTTGACCAGGAGTACCACCTGGGCTTGTACACGCTCCCCGTCTTCACGAACCGACTGTACGTTGCTGGCTCGGCTGAATGGTCCACGGCCGTGAACAAGCACTCTTCCACCATCGATCTCTACACTCTCAGCTCCCGGGCCTTGAGTCAACTGATGGGCCTGAACAAGGAATCCATGGAAATTGTCAACCACAACCTCCACGGCGACAGGAAGCAGACGGCTGGCAATATCATCTTCACGCTGAAGGACGTGATGCTCAAGTCACTGGCGCCAGGCAAAGACCTAGACGAGCTAAACGACAAACTGCTGGATGGCCTGTCTCCCTTGATCAACAACCTCGCCCGGGGCCAGAAGCCAGAGAAGATGATGTTCTGGGCCTGGGCTCGTCAGCAGATCTCTGAAGTGTCAATGGCAGCAGCATACGGCGAGGACAACCCAGTATCCAGGCAGCCATCACTGGTCGAGGATTTCTGGCAGTTTGATGCCAGTGCTGCGGCTCTGATGGCACCGTGGCCTGCAGTGTTTGCGAGAAAGGGCCATCTTGCGCGGTGGAGGTTCATCAACGGGTTCGTCGACTACGCTGTGAGGGGCGGCTACAACCAGGCATCCAATCTGATCCAGGTCCGGGCCAGAGAAGCTCTTGCCACTGGAATGGCAGTCGATCAATACGGCCAGCTGGAAAGCAACTTTGCTCCTGGGCTGTTGTCTAACACCGTGCCGGCTACTTTCTGGTTGATCAGCCGCGTCTTTGAGGATCCTGAGCTCCTCGCCAAGTCGCGCGCGGAGATAGACCAGTGCATCGAGAAGGGTGAAGACAACAAGCACGTCCTCAACATCACAAAGCTTCAGACTCAATGCCCCCTCTTTGCGAGCGCATTCCTGGAAACCCTTCGGACCACGGCTCCCCTCAACACCTACCGCTTCATCCGCGAGGACACCGTCGTCACCAACAACGCGACACAAGAGAGCTTCCTTCTCAGGAAGGGCAACTTGGTGCAGCATGCCTCGACCGTCCTGCACAGCCGCGCCTCGGTCTGGGGCGAGAACCCCGACTCCTTCAATGCCGGCCGATTTCTTCCTGTCGTCCACCGGGCGCAGACCGGCTCTGGTCTGCAGGGAAAGCCCATGGACCCTGCTGCGCCTTTTAGGGATGCCAATGGCAAAATGTACAGCGGCTCGTTTCGGCCGTTTGGCGGGGGCGTGCACTTGTGTCCCGGTCGGTACTTTGCGCAGACCTCGATCCTAGCCGGGGCGGCGCTGTTCATTGCCGCATATGACATGGAGAGCGAGCCGGGGACGGGGAGGTTTGTTCCGCCTCCTTTTAAGAACGCTAAGGGCGTCATGTTCTTGTCTATTATCAAGCCGGATCGGGATGTGGAGGTCTCGTTGAAGAGGAGGGCTAGCTTCGAAAACGCCGAGTGGGAGTTTAGCAAGTCAAGATGAGAGCTTCTGACTTGTATAATCACAAATTGGTCGGTCTCCCTGGCTTGAGATGTACATCAATAGTATGTTTGTTCACGGCCCCAGAATGTACAGTGTATAGTCATGGTCTTGGCCGTATATCCAGCACTCTAGAAATTCCAAAACTCGGTACTTGATGATTCTTCGTACTGTACAACCATACCACACTTCTTACCAATGCAGCTGCCAGTATGAGCCTCATTCCAGTCGCACTGCAGAGAATCGAATTGTGCAACCCTGAATGCGAACAAAGCTTTTGCGCATTTCTTTGTGTCCTGTGTCACCTACAACCTGGTCGGAGCGTTCCATACTCGCATATTGCAATACCATGGCCAATTGCCTCGAGGCGTCTGTCTGTGAGAGTGGCCAAGAGACGCAAACAATGCGACACGGTCCCCTTCTTTTGCATTCGAAGTGCATCTTGAACACTAGGCACTTGAACGATGTTAGGTGCCAATGGTAGATTACCGTCACGCATCAAGTTTCCATTCTCACAGAGCGAACATGCGCATGTGCGGACCGTTTACAGAGCTTGTTTGTTAACATTCTCCTGAACACGAGACTTATCTTGCACTTCCCAATTTACCATATGTTTGTGTAGCCTTTTGACCCTCGTCTCCTCTTCCTCTTTTTGCTCTGCTGTCTTAAGGGACAAGAGACAAAGAGGAAGTATAGATCTGTTTTCTGCGCATAAATTTTATCACAGAATAGGCATGATCTGCATAAAGGATGTTGTTCTTGGTTCTTGGCAACAATACAAATAATTCAATACGACTCCGGAGGTGATAGGCCCCGTACGCTCTTTAACACCTTCGCTATGAGGACTGCTGTGGCTACTTCAGCACAATTTAGCTTCTCCAGTAAGCCCTTTCTCCCCTTTTCGCAACCCTGAACCAGGAAACTCGCCAGATGCTGGCCGTTGTCAAGGTTACAACGAGATACACTTCATGCATGCGACATTCCTCTTACAGAATAGCACGAGCAGTGCAAGCTTCCGGGTAGCCTGCGGGCTTCCATTACCGGATTAGTCCACAGGTCATATTAGATGATCCACATCATTGCACTGGGAATGGCGAGATTGGTAAGATGAGAGAGAGCATAAACGTTCAAAAAGGGCTCCTGAGAGTCGCGCCCCCGGATCAGACTTGAGGGTTTTGACGTGTCGTTCGTTTAATGCTCAATTCTTCTATAGAACCCTCCTCCTCCACAAGATGCACGTCTCCGCGTTGAGCATCGTGCACATCGCTGCCGCCCTGGTGGGTACAGCCGTCGGGCTGGCTGTGCCTCACACCCACGCCGTGCATGAGCGCCGCCGTCTGCCTCACCCGCGCATCAACCAGCGCATGTCATCTGACGCGGTCCTGCCTATGCGCGTCGGGCTCAAGGCCAACGCCGCCGCGCTTCAATCTGCGGAGGAATGGCTGATGGAAGTCTCGCACCCGGCCTCGCCCAAGTACGGACAGCATTGGACTTCGGACGAGGTGATTAAGGCGTTCAGCCCCTCGAGCGAGACTGTGGACACTATTGCCGCCTGGCTTGCTTCGTCTGGAATAGGAAAGGAGAGAATCACGCACAGTGACAACAAGGCGTGGTTTGCTTTCGAGGCGACGGTGGAGGAAGCTGAGCGGCTGTTGCACACCGAGTACTTTCACGACGGCATCGAGGAGGACCGTGGTTCCATGGTCGGCTGCAATGAGTATCATCTGCCCAAGCACATTCAGGAGCACGTGGACTATGTGACGCCGGGTGTAAAGGGAACCATGATGGACCTGCACCCGACAAGCCAGTGGAAGCGGGATGCGCAGCGGAAGAGGAACTCGAACAGCCAGCGGGGCAGCAAGCTCATGCCGCAAGACGCAAGGTTCAGAGCTGTGTCTGACGTATTGGCGGAGAACTTCACTCTGGCTACTTGTGATGAGTATATCACTCCTGAGTGCATTCGGGCCTTGTACAATTTCTCGGCGCCCAGCCCCAATGCGACGGTCTCTTCCAACAACTCGCTGGGCATCTTCGAGGAGGGAGACTTTTATAACCAGGATGACTTCAACGAGTTCTTCACGACGTTCACGCCGTACATCCCGAACAGCACACACCCTATTGCTAATTTTATTGATGGTGCCGAGGCCCCTATCAAGATTCAAGCTCTTGCCGGCGGTGAAAGCGACCTCGACTTTGAGCTGGCGTATCCCATGTAAGCTTTTCCTTGATTCTCGCTAATAAAAAAAAAAAGGAAAAGAAAAAAGGAAAAAAGAAAAAGAACGTACCCTCTGCCACTATAGTCAGTGTCGAAAATACTAATTTTTATGCCTCTTGATAGTATCTATCCGCAGACAAC
Source organism: Cryphonectria carpinicola (assembly GCA_014849955.1). Classification (NCBI taxonomy): domain Eukaryota; kingdom Fungi; phylum Ascomycota; class Sordariomycetes; order Diaporthales; family Cryphonectriaceae; genus Cryphonectria; species Cryphonectria carpinicola. The sequence goes on along the minus strand of JACWRQ010000004.1, from coordinate 206,359 downwards.
AACATTATACCAGACCGACGATCTCTATTACGCCGAGGGTGGTTCCTACGGCATCTTCAACACTTTCCTCGATGCGCTTGACGGCAGCTACTGCAGCTACTCTGCCTATGGCGAGACGGGAGACGACGCAACCCTCGACCCAGTCTACCCAGATCCTCACCCTGGTGGCTACAAGGGCGACCTGATGTGCGGAGTGTACCAACCCACCAACGTCATCACCATCTCCTATGGTGTGTACGAGAACGACCTGCCATACTACTACCAGGAGCGCCAGTGCAATGAGTTCCTCAAGCTCGGCCTCCAGGGCGTGTCCATCTTCGTAGCCAGTGGGGACACGGGCGTGGGCGGCTATCCCGACGGCACGTATGGCGATGGACCTTACTATGGGTGTCTCCGAGACGACGACGTCTTTGCGCCGACACAGCCCAACAGCTGTCCCTGGCTGACAAATGTTGGTGCTACCGAGGTGTTCCCTGGGAAGACTGTCGATGAGCCCGAGAGCGCCGTCTTGGATCTGTCCTCCACCTTCAACTACAGCAGTAGCGGCGTAAGTATTGATTAGTGGGGTTACTCTTGTTGCCAACGATTGAAAATATACTGTGCTCTCTCCCCAGCAGCTAACTCGTGTGAAAATGATCAAGGGCTTTTCAAACATCTTTGGCATCCCCAGCTACCAGGCAGATGCCATCGCCACCTACTTTGCCGACCACGACCCGCCGTACCCATATTATTACGACGGCAACTACCTCAACGCCACCAACGGCGGGCTGTACAACCGCAACGGACGAGGCATCCCAGATGTGGCCGCAAACGGCCTCAACATCGCCCTCTACGTGGGCGGTGACTTTGGGCGCGAGGGAGGCACGTCGGCCTCGAGTCCCATCTTTGCCTCGCTGATCAACAGGATCGTCGAGGAGCGCCTCGCGGTCGGCAAGGGTCCTTTAGGCTTTATTAACCCTACTCTGTACACGAACCCGCAGGTGCTGAACGACATCACCAATGGAACAAACCCGGGGTGTGGTACCGATGGCTTCGAGGCTGCCAGTGGGTGGGACCCGGTCACTGGACTGGGAACGCCCAACTATCCTAGGATGCTTGAGCTGTTTTTGAGCCTTCCTTAGAGAACCATGCTTTGCCGCTGGAAGAGCTAAGAGGAGTAGTCAATGCACTATGGTGAGCTTCGAGGTCGATACTAAATCTTAGCTGTCCGTTTACAGGCAAAAGCTAGAGAGAAAAATAGACATACAGCATCATGTATAGGGCCATCACATGCTGAATGACACTTCTATAACGTCAATGAAAACCACAAGACAACAAGTCCAAACCGTCCAATATGCATACATAAACGATCCCACTCTGTACAGAATTCGAAAACGAATTGATCAGGTCGACATCAACAAACAATTTACTTCTTTGGATCACGAAAACACGTCTTCCTATATCTTGCCCAATGTCTCTATATATTAGAATGTTGCTGCCGCTTCAAACGACTTCAGCTACTCTTATCCGCGTCGTCCTGTATATACTGGAGTATATCAAGGAGGCCTTCGACGCTGCGGCTGCGTTCATCACCATGGACGTTGACTTGCCGAGTACGGACCAGGAGATTGCGTGCGACGAGCCAACAAACCGCCCAGCCCGCCGAGGCAGGCGTCCTGCAGCATCATTCGACTGGCCCGTGCCCCTCGCAGAAGTACCTATGAACCAAAGCCCCCCCTCGGGTGCGCCGGCTTTCCCAAGTTACGATGACCCGTTCGAACGGCTCGACCACCCGTTCTGGAAGGGAGATCACCCCTTGCTCAGATCCGACCATCCTTTCTGGGATGGCGAGCCTCCGGAGAGCGTTGAGTGCGGCGTGCACCGTCTTGTCGATGTTTCACCATCTCCTCCCGCAGCAATTATCGGCTATACAAGCAGGACTAACTCCACGAACCAGAAGGTGGCCGTCAAGAGAATTACTTTCAGTCGGCCTAGACGACGAGATACATGTGTGGGATCTGATTTTATGATTTGGGAATGGCTGAAGGACTCTCTTGATAGCGATGATTCGGAAGACTGACACCAGCCTGATGACAAAACAAGGATGGCGGCCTTGGGGGAGAGAATGATGTAGGAGCTTCAGACGATCGTCGACGAGGTAGGAATGGTATACGATGTTTTTGAGATAAATTCTGCTGCTTTCTAGTGTGTGATTTGGGAAGCGATCCTGATCACCATTGTGCGAGTCAAGAATACCATACTACCTCTGAGGAACCAAGAATGGTTTTATCACTGCGAATTTATGGATCATTAGTGGGACGGAGTCGACGAGGAAAATTTTCTGCACAAGCTCTTTGATATCGTGGAATATAGGGATATTTTGTAACTGACATAGGATGATGGGGGAATCACTAATCATTGTGGAATCAACAGGTTATTATCCTGTCTTAATGGCATTTAGAGTTACGATGTGAACAAGTAATTTTCGACATATTTTTCGGTAAAGCTTGTTGCAAACGTTTGCAAAGCGTCATGTTTTTCGGAATAGTGTCGATGCTAGGCACTCAGCTGCGCTCAGCTGAAAACTTGACACGGGCAGAAATAGTCAGGCCCTTCGTATCAGCCCCTCGCAGCCCCCAAACATCTTAAATTTGTGGCTTGTGTTTTCTCTTCATAGTGTGTTACAAAGCTTCACTTGCTTTACGAAAGCGTTCCGTCATAGCCCTGGAGGCAATGCACGTCGTCGGAGTCTCCATACTGTACTTGTAGCATCTAGATTTAGTGTTGAAACAAGGTTCCAAAATCAGAATGTCTGCTCATCTACAACAATATCACCCGAAGGAAACATACCCCTTCTGTCTTGGTTGTAATCACGTGGTGTGCTGTTCTACCATTACACAACGCCTGCCGTCTCAGTTCTCATGGGCTCGAAAAAATCCTCTGAATATGTCTGCTTCTCCAAGTTATTTCAGGTGCAGCAGCAGTCCACCTGAACTCAGAAAACCCCTTCCGCCCAGAGCTAAACCCCAAAGTTCCACAACGAGAGCAAGGAGAGCCACAATATGGCTCTGTTCCGGAACCGTTCCCGCTTCAGAGAGGACCTAAAGCCTTATCCCATGCCGAGGCAGAGAATCTAGCCCACGAGTTCATCGAGAGAGATCCCAAATACCCAATTGGCTGTGATAATACGTCGAAACTCTCGTGCATGTCACCCCAGGGAGCGCAGCTTGTGTTGCTGGACAGAGATAGTATGACTGTCACCCCATGATCGCCTCCAGTGGATGACGCACCAAGTGCTGGTGTTGGCAATTCACACTGCATGCCACAATGACTTTTTTTCTTTTTTCTTCCTTGGCCTTCCTTGTAATCGTATCTATCATGGTAGCCACAGGTATTGCTGGAGATGTGGCTGGTGGGATTCTGTCTTCCAAGTCCCGTAGTGGAAGTGAGATTAGACCATCGACTGTGATGATGAGGTTAGTATGAGGTCAACCTGCTGGGAAGAGGGGCAGGTTAATAGATGTTCATGCGCAACAAGTGCTTCACAAATAAAAATAACACCGTCCGCCACCATATCGTCAGCAACCAGCCCCGATCCTGTAGCGACAGCAACAACGTAGCCAGCCCCCAACATATCCATAATCACAGGTAGTTTCGCCTTCCAAGGGTTTTCAGACAACAATTTCAGCGGCAGCGCTAGTCCTATAAGTCGTGACGAGCTGTTTACGGGTTTCAACTTCAACTGCTCCTCGTCCATGTGGATACCGAACGGGACTGACTGCTGTGTGACGTTTTGTGCCAACAAGAAAGCCAGCGAGTGGGTAGGCTGGTAGTGCTCGGAACGACGACAGGTCAATGCGAGCAGTCTGTTCGAGAGGATTCATGTTTGTTTCGGGGATGAGGGAAAACTTGAAGACAACGTGAGATGTAATTAATCGAAGAATTTTAATTACTAGGGCAAGGACACTTCTTAGGACCAAATGTAATTATCTCCGTCTCTAGGTACAAATTGAAACCACACCTACTACACATATGCTGGATGGAGACTTAAAGTTTCTGAACCCATTTGCTCGAGTGACCCGGCCAGCCTCACCGCAAGTCCCCCATGTAAGCACCCAAAGTCCAGTGTCTGATTATTGCGCCGCAAAATCTCCATCGTCTCACAAAAACAAAAACAAAAACAAAACAACTAGAGGGCACTTCGTTTTCCCGCAGCCCAGTGTGCAAAGATGGGCCGCCTCGATCTGGTGCCCGATGTCGAGTAGTGGCAACATGATCCCCCTGTGACCATACACACGCCAGCCATGTAACATCCCCTCTATGCATTTTGTCCCATCGAGGGACCTTTACGCTCGTACTCCACAGATATCTTTTTCGAGCTTGAGGATGTTGTATCAATCCATCACGAAAAAGGACGGATCTCCCGGGTGATCTTCGAAAAAGATCTCGACCCATTGGGTAGCCTCGGGGCACATGTTTGCGATCATGTACAGTGCGTTAGCAACCCGCTTCATGGGGATATGATGGGCGAGGCCATCTTCAGGTACTTCTCGGCGGTATTCCAGACGTTGGAGCGCCTTGTCGAAAGCCTTGTCGACGGTATCCAGATTCGTCCAGTCGAGCTTATCTTTACCGATCCTGTTGACTTTTTTGCGTCCCGTTCGGTCGTGCATACATTGGAATCCGAAATGGAGGACTCCCGAGTCGTAGTAATACTCGCTCTCCTCCATGAAACTAATCTCGGCCCAGCATTTTGCAGATATGTTCTTGATGAACCGCAGCCAGGTCGTTTGCTTCCCACCCGTTCCGCCTGCGGCGAAGACGCGCATCATCCTGACGAAGCGATACCAGTTGTCCACGGAGTCATACGTGCTGGGTGTAGGAATCGTGAGCGAGAACTCGTTCTGGCTGTAGTAGATGGGCAGGGCTTCGACGCGGGTCAAGCGGCTGACACGCGTTAGGGGAAGCTGTACGAGGGTCGTCTTGGGTCTGGCATCTTTCTCGTCGTCGACGAGGACAAGGTTGTAGATGCGGTTGCGCAGCTCGGGAGGCAGCGGTAGAGTGAGGTGCATGTGAGCTTTCTATTTAAAGCGAGCACTTGGAGTTAGAGGGGAACAGTCAAGATTTTCGACGTGCGTCTGGTGGTCCACAAACCTGTCCTTGTATGGAGTCGTCCATCTTAGCTCGGTACAACAACACAGTAATTACAACAAGTCGCGGCAGAGAACCTGAAGGAGTGAGCAGTCTATTACCGGATTCAGGGGAGATGCCAGCGTAGGTGAAGACCTCGAATAGAAAAAAACCTTCGATGAGGGCAAGATGGCATTGACGGTAGAAAAATGTCGAGCTGGAATTCCTGATCTGGTGGCAAGCTCGAAATGCGCCTTCTCTATATCAAAATAGTGTCCTGGGAAGGAGGAGGAGGAGGAAGGCGCAAGCCTAGAATAGGGTTACTTAGCTCAGGTTTATTTCCAGGCTTAGGCCGGGCTGTTTGATTGGTCAAAACAGTGGCTTCTGATCCCTGATCCCTGATCCCTGATCCCTGAGGCTTGGCCTGGAAGGGGCTTTGGGGCCTTGTAAGTGATCTCGGAATGCTGTGTGAAAATTAAAAAGACATTTGGCGTATGTACTCGCAAACAGGAAATCATGGTGTTGAACATGGTCATGCAGTCAGGTCTGGGCCAAAGAGAAAAATCATTGTCTGAAGGCCGGCGTGAGGGTGTTGTAATATCTTCAAGAGTATCATTGAAGGAAGCGTTTATAGAACTTCGTATCGTAATTATCTATAAACCTCGATCCTCAAATAACCCATCTTGCACAAGAGGAAACGATAATTATATGAGCAAGATTGAAACTATACTGGGAGGAATTTACGGTTTCTCTGGAAAGTATGATGGCCTAGAGTAGTTGTCTATATGGAAAGGCTTGATTGATTGATGTGTACTATGGAAAGAAGAGAGGGGAAGAAGGAGAAATGGGAGGCCAACGGCCTGGCCGACGAAGATACTTGATCAAATCTCTACTGGTTTGCGTGATAGGATCACAAGTAGATGCGTGCAAAAGTAGAGTATTGGCATGCAACCTGGCTTGCTTTCTATCCAGGGAACTATAGACAAGTAAATACTTGAAAATCTAATTTCCTCTATTACACAATCGTTCACTACCAAGTCCACCACCACGCTGCCACAAGCTCTTCCCTATGCCCATCTGCGGTAGTTTCCGTGGTCGAACGGATCACATGGGCGTCACGGTCCTCTCTGGCCAGCTTCTTGTTGCTAAAGAAGTACCACAGGCTCTGCAAGACAATCTCGACAATGCTTAACCCTGTCAGCGCCAGACATGCTGTGAAGGCGTGAAGGTAGAGCGGCGCGTCTTGGGTACGGAAGACCTGGGAGCCGGCGATACCTGCTGCGTTGGCAGCCATAATAATCATGCTGTATTTGCAACAACAAAACAATGGTCAGTAACCTCTTCACCAAATTGAAACACAACAACACATTGTGGGGGGGTTGGGATGGAAAAGGGCATGCTTACGCCATAGCAACGCTCCTCTCCTGAGGGCTCTGACAGTTCGCCGACAGCCAGCCCACATTCTGGATATGCACAACCGAGTTGGTCGCCATCGAGAACACGACAGCCGCGTACTTCATCCCCGTCGACCAGTCCTCCGCCGTGCCCTCGCGCAGACAAGAAAAGGCAATAGTAGACCACACAGCCGCAAAGAGAACAAAGGGACCTTTTATACCCGTCTTGTCGCACAACCAGCCCAGCACGATCACCATGACGACGGCGATAAAGGAACCTACACTGGCCATGGCGTTGGCGTGGACGGTGGTATAACCCAGACCCTTGATGACGGAGGGCCCATACGTGTTGATGGCGCTCACGGGGATGGTGGCCGTCAAGGTGATGAGCATGTGCACGAGGATACGCGGCTTTCGCAGGGTGGTGGTAACGTCGCGGGCCGAGATGCGCAGGTGGTTGGTGGTCTTGGCCGGGTCGTCGAGCAGCACGCGGCGCACGAGGATGTAACTCTCGCGCTGGTCAAAGTAGGACCAGCGGCCAAAGCTGATAAAGGGACGGCCATCGCCCACGCGTGGCGGCAGGAAGAGGAAGAAGATTATGCCCACGCCGATGGTGATGCAGCCCTCGACGATGAACAGCCAGCGCCAGCCCGCGACGCCGTATCGGTCACCCATGGTCAGAATCCCGGCGCCGATGAGCGAGGTGAGGGCGACGGCGAGCAGGTTCCCGAGGAAGAAGATGGACACGCGCAGGCTGGTCTCGTCTCGCTTGTACCAGGTGGACATGGTGTACAGGGCACCCGGGATGAAGCCGGCCTCGCAGAGGCCCAGCAGGATGCGAGTGACAAGGTAGCCTGCATAGCTGGTGATGAAGTTCTGGAAGAGGGCGACGAGGCCCCAGGCGATGATCTGGCCCGAGAGCCAGCGCTTGGGGCCGATCCTCTGTAGGAGAACGTTGGAGGGGATCTCGAGGAGCACGATGCCTAGGGAGAGGAGGGCGGTGCCGACGTTGATCTGGTTCGTGTCGATGCCCAGGTCGGTGGTGATGGTGCTCGTCAGGGCGTTGGAGATGTTGCCTCTGTCCATCTGCAGGGCAAAGAAGGCCAAGCCCAGGATGGGGAGGAGGATGAGGTCGAGCTTGGTCTTGATCCTGCGCTCCTCGTCCTCGCTCCAGTCTGCCACTGTCGTCTCGTCCACATTGACCGCGGCTATCTCCTCATCATCAGAACCGCCTCTGCCAGGCTTCACATCATATGTCTCTTGGGACACCATCTTTGGTGGCGTCTATTTTGTTTCCAGGCCTCTTGGAAAAGGGGGGAGGGGGAGGAGGAGGAGGCGAGAGAGGGCGTAAGTAGAACCACCAGCGATTGCAACCATAAGATATTTCAAGAAGAAACAAAGACACGAATGTCGGATGATCAACAAAAAGGCGGTGGAGGTCGAGGAAGAATCCTTGAGGATGGACGGCCCCTGAAAACTGATTTGTGTCTGTGAGTGCGACACAGAGAACATACATCCTATCCTATATAAGAACAAATTACATCCTCGAATCCCACGTACTTAGTCTTTCAGACGTCGGGAATGTCGTCGGTCATAAAAAAGAAAAGAGAAGAACACTTTCAGTGTGTTTGCCGTAATAGTAAAAGAGACCATATAGGTTCTGGTAGCCACACTCTCCACTTGAGCAAGATCCTTCTTCTCACGCCATGGTGCAACGAATTTTTTTCAAAAGACATGACGAATGAGACGACTGGAATTATCGTTATCTCACGGTTGGCATAGACGTTGTACCCAGAGCTTTGGGCCCCGAGCGGGATGATCCCCTTACTCTGCGTCGTTAGCTACCCTGACGTGCTTTGACCCCGGGGTTGACGTGATCTCAGGTGCGGTGCTTCACGGCATCTTGGTGTACATGGGATTCATTTTCTCGTTTATCGTTCAATGGCCGATATCCGAGGAACCGAGTGAGCCGAGAAGATGCTGAGCGACATGTAACAAGCGTTTCTCGACAAAAGACCAAGTAAGGTCGAGTTGAAGGTGAGAATTGAGACTTGAGACTTGAGGCCAGAAACACAGCGTTTGCCAGTGCTGGGCCCGCAGCCAAGGCCTCAAGGCGTCGGAAACAGTCAACTCGTGCGCTTCGGCCCGAGAAAAATACAGTTCTTGTTCAGGTGGCAATTGAGTCATCAATAAAGTAAGTAGGCGATGTAACCCAGGTGAACTACAAGATCTTTAAAAACGGTTGGCAACAGTAGCTATCACCTGGCCCTAAACACCCCCAATATTTTTGTTGCGTGGACCAGGAAATACAAGTTACAGTTCTTCTTCCCAGGAACAAGATCATGCTAGGTCAGTTTCGATACTTTTCACGTGATGGAAGAATACTTGAATTCGAATTTGGTGTTAGTAGTAAGCAAACAAGCAGACAAGTGAGGATTTTCACTCCTGGGCTTACGACGGACGATCTCGGCTCTCGGAGGCGAGCACCCGGATTCAGCCTACTGAAAGGTAGCCACAGTCCCCAGCTGAGGCAGGCAGTGGATCTGCAAGCCGTGCTTCTAGCAGATGTGGCTTGTGGCTAGCCGTAGCCGTCATCATCCTTGGGTCGTCACCTCGCCTGAAAGGTCTCAACTTTGGGCCCACCATCCACAGACAGGAGGCTCAAGCAACCTTCCATACAAGGAGCACGCTAGGCCATTACAGAAGACAAAAGAGAGTCCATACACCTAGAGACGATATCCAGAACGGAACTCTCGGCCAAGGGTCGGCCAGCTCAAGAACGCGGCTCGCACAGTCAGTCTCGACTGTCAGCAGCCATGGCAGATACTTCTGCTTCCTCTCCCATGACAGAGACAACGACAACACTGCCAACAACGGCCCAGCAGCAACAGCAGCAGTCTCAGTCCATTCACCTGCGCAGCTGTGTGCTCTGTCGCCAGAGAAAGGTCAAATGTGACCGACAGCAGCCCTGCTCGAACTGTACCCGGTCCGGAATCGACTGCGTCTACCCATCAGGCCGAGGCAGGGCCCCCAAGAGGCCCAGGCGTGACGTCGAGGATCAGCTCACTGATAAGCTCTCGAGGCTTGAGACCATCATCAAGAGGCTGGCGTCTGAGAACGCATCTCAGGCGAATGCCCTGTCAGCACGGCAGACGGACTTCTCAGCAACACCAGGAGCTTCTCGTCTAGCTGATGACGCCGGTAGCAATAGTGTTCCGGAGGCGAATCCTCCCCCAACAAACTCACAGGATGCCTCTCCTCCAGCCGCCCTCTTGGACCAGACCAGCAGTCCTGGTCTCTCCTCCATCGAGGGCCAACTCAATCGTCTGGTGATAGACCCAAAGAAGAGTTACTATGTCAGCAATCCATTATGGGCCAGTCTGGCTAGTGAGGTTCGTGATCCATTTCCCCTCCGCAAGGATTCAAGATGTACGGTTGTTGTGGGTCTCTTTTGATCTAACAGTGACTTAATAGATCGATGAACTACGTGAGATCATCGTCAAGCCAGAGGAAGAGGATGAAGAGGATCCTGCCACAGCCTGGACAGAGGTGCCACCCGCCAACGAGAGCCTGAACGCCGCCCTGTTTGGGTACAGGTCCATCGCATACTCTCTCAAGCCCTACCATCCACTGCTGCCCCAGGCGCTCGACATCTTCTCAGCCTTTGCTGAAAATGTCGCACCACTCCTGAGATTTTTCCACATGCCCACCTTGTCTGAGTTATATCGAGATGCGATCTCATCCACAGCCCCCCTGGAGAAAAACACCGAGGCCCTTATCTTCGCCATCTACTACTCCGGCATCATGAGCATGCCGTCAGACCAGTGCATGAATCTCCTAGGCCTCTCCCAACCCAGCGCCGTCGAGCGCTACCGCTTCGCCACAGAACAGGCCATCGCCCGCGCCGACCTGCTCAATACACAGAGCATCGTTCTCCTCCAGGCGGTGGCGCTGTTCATCTCTGCCCTGCGCTGCCAGAGCGACAGCCAGGCCTCGTGGTCGCTGACTACGCTCATCTTCCACTTGGCGCAGACTATGGGCCTGCACCGCGACGGCACCATCTTCGGGCTGAACCCTTTTGACACCGAGATCAGGAGGCGCCTGTGGTGGCACATCTGCGTCTTGGACAGCCGCTCGTCCGACCATCACGGGTTTGGGCCCATCATGTACCAGTCCGCCTTTGACACGCGCATCCCGCTGAATGTCAACGATGCAGATCTCTGGCCTGGCATGACGGAGCCGCCCAAAGAACGGGATGAAGGGACAGATATGACCTTTTGTCTGGTCCGCTGCGAGGCTATGTATACGGCTATGAAGGCCGGGCTGCTCTGTCCTGACCCGCCCGGCATGCAGGGACCAATGGGCGGGAAATCTGAGGTGTCGGCAAAAGAGCGCGTGGAACTGCTACGAGGGCTGGAAAAGAGGCTGAGGGATCATTATTTGCCCCAGTGCGATACCTCGTCGCCAATACTGCTTCTCGCGTCTCTCCTGGCTAAGCTCATCTCTGTGTACTTTCACCTTATCGTGTACTACCCTCTACGACTCGCAGAGGCCAGAAAGAACGACTCCAAAAAGGCTACTGGCCAAGGGGCATCATCATCATTATCAGCAACACCAATAACACACGCCACAGAGAATTCTATAGAGAGTGAGGGGAACCCTGATCATCCTACATCATCATCACGCGCAGAAGCCGAGTTGCCAGACGTCATGAGCCGCGACCAGCTCTTCGAGTCCGCCATAGGGATCCTCGAGCTCTCTGGCCAGATCCTCTGCCTTCCCGCGACCAGGAAATGGGTCTGGTACTCCAAGAGCCACGTCCAGTGGCACGTCGTGGCTTTTGTGCTCGCCGAGATCTGCAGCCGGCCTCCTTCGCCCCAGTGCGAGCGCGCCTGGGACTGCGTGACCAGGATGTATGATGCGTGGAACATTCACCACTGTGTGACGCAGGGGATTATGCGGAAGTCTGTGCGGAGGCTGATGGTGAAGGCGAAGCACGTGCGCCAACTGCAGGCTCAGGTGGCGAGGGTCGGCGCTCTTGGTTCCAGGAGTCATACGGGTCCTACCGCTGGGTTTGGTGTCTCGAGCGCACAAGACCATCCATCAGGGCTATTAGACTGGTCTAGTACCGACTACACTCCCTCTACGACCACTTATACGAGCTCGTCTCCTTATACCGCAGGGGGGGGCCCGTCTGGCCCTGGTAGTGCCCCTGCAGCAGGCCTTGGAACATCGAAGGAAACTGACCTTGGCTTCCAGCAAGACTTGTTCCGGATAGACTATACAAGCGACCCCTTTATGGAATTCCTCAACATGTCGTCCGACATACCCATGACCGACATCTTTACTACGGCGGCTGTCGGCCCTGGTGTTGACGAGTTTGGAGACCTCGCCTATGATGAATCTGGTATCCAGGCGCCGAGCTGGACTCTGTGATGGCGTTATGGTAAAGGACTCGGGCTCGAGGGTGAATCCTACTGCCAGTCTTGGTTGTGGTGTTCTCTGGCCGGTATAGTGGTAGACGAATCATGAGCTCTCTCCGCTCCTTAAGGAAAACGAAATCATCTCTTCAAGCGGCTAGACAGTTTCACGAGCTTACATCTCGTGGTGCTATACATGAGGCCCTCTATACACGATCTCGAAACCTAAAATCAAGGTCATTCACTTAGCTCACAAAATTAATATCCAAAAGTAGAACACAAGGTCAATGCGAATATACAATCTAAAAACTTGAAGAAGTAAAAAGGATCTCTGAAATTCGTTTATCGAGAATGTGGATCGGTGACAAAGTGCATGAGAGAAGTTGATCCCTGATGAAGGAGGCTCCGAAACCAGGCTGTTGTTGGAGAGGGGGGGGGGGGGGAGACATAATTACAAGCCCGAACACTACAGACAACTCCATGTGAGAATGTCTCCCTACCATCTCAGCAACGAGTGAACTGTAGAAGTAGTCATCACTATTGATATCGTGATTAATGTCCAGCGCTGCTTCCGGCACTGCTGTGATTGGACTCGTGAGCAGTCATCAATATATATTGACAAGTTCACCTTAGTACTTTTCTATTTTGTTCCTTCCAATGTTTTCTCTCAGTACTGTTTTGTAAAAATATATCTACATAGCTGTAACCATGCTGTTGTTGGATTACTGTAGGCATAATGGTAAGCAGGAGATTTTGCGCAGTCAGCCCTACGACGCGTCATACCCTCGCATAATACATTCAGGCCAACCACCACGAGCACAAGCATGAGCACGCGCACTTGAACGTTCGTGCATTGCACGATAGGTCTTGAAGTCGAAATAATTGGGACTCGGTCAATGCAGATCTGTGCTGTATTCGTCCGAATATCGAATTTCCGCCTCGAGTCATCGTGATAGATCGGTTTCGACGTGAGTTTTCGAAGTCCCACTTCTTTTAAAGGGGGGTACGAATGTGAAGCTCGCGATTCTTTCTCACAGTGAGCTAAACATGTACTTCAATCGTCACTACGTAATACTGTGGTATTGACCTATAATCGAGCGGATTTACGGATTTGCATAGATGCCCTTCGTCGGATTTTAGATCAACGGAGCAATCATTTACCATTAATCATTCATTCATAATGTACCAATAAGTTAATGTGATGAAGGAAAGATTAATCAGGTTAACTAATGAAGCTGAAGATCTGCACTATGAGAACAAGTATCGGAGTTAATGATGGGTTTCAGCTAATTAGTAGAGCATGGACTCTTTTGAGTATGAATGCGAGAATATAGGGATTGGAAGGTCACTGTAGACATTGAGTTGACTTGAGAAGACAGTCTCTGCTATTCATTCTTATTCGTCCCATCATCCTTCTTGCTCAACTCGCCATGCCTACTATCGCCGTTCTTGGAGGAACTGGAGCCCAAGGTGGCTCTGTCGTTCGACAACTGCAGAAGTCGTCAGCCTGGAAGATTCGCATTCTCACGCGGAATGCAAACAGCGACAAAGCAAAGGCCCTTAATTCTCAAGTGCGCGCCGTCTCCCAACCCAATCTTTTTGAACCGCCCCACTAATTGGTCATAGGGCATCGAGGTTGTCACCGCTGATGTGAACGATGAAGCCAGCCTCGCCAAGGCTTTCGAGGTCAGTAGCTTACGCAGGGAGTCCGAGATATCAATGGAATTTTGGCATCCAGTACTGACCCCCTAACTACCTCGATAGGGTGTTGGTGCCATCTTTGCGGTGACCACTTACTGAGAGTCCGTCCTGAGCCTCGGCCGCGATGGTGCCGGTGAGGAAGAACTGCAGCAGCTCAAAAATGTCGCCAACGCAGCGCAAAAGACCCCAACCCTGACGCATTTCGTCATGAGCAGCCTGCCCCCAGGCGAGAAGTCATCTGGAGGCCAGTTCCCGGTACCGCATTTCGACTACAAGGCAAAGGCAGTGGGCTGGATCAAGGAGGCCCTCCCTGAGCTGTACAGCAGGACGTCCCAGATCTGGCCCGGCTGGTATCCCACCAACCTCGCGACTCTCCCCATGGTCAAGTTCCTGGAAATTGTAAGTCAAGTCCTGGGTGTTTTAATATTTTCTGCTAGAATCCCATGGCTAGGTTCTGACGAGTTATAATGTTGCTAGCCCAACTCCTACGGAGGTTATTTGTTCACACAGCCGAGCAAGCCGTCTTCTCTTCTTCCCATCGTTGGTGATGTCGATCACAACTTCGGCATTGTGGTTGAGGGCCTGCTCAATGCCGGCAAGAAGGCCTACGGAAAAACCGCTGTGGTCATCACGGACTACCTGCCGTTCACCGATGTCGTCCGTGTCTTCGAGGACTTGGGGGTGAAGGACAAGTTGATTGGCTTCAAGGGTGCACTGGAAACTCTCAAGGCCAGGATTGTTTGATCAACAAAACAGTGAGATCTGCAAAACGCCCACACTGGCCCACGTTGCCCTCAAAATCTCTCACAAAGTTGCCATGGATTACGCACCCGTAGCGGTAGAAGTACTATCGGGTGACTTAGTTAAGGAACCCGGTGATGCTTAAGTAATTATAATACCAAAAGTCTGTTCCTATCCAAACGCTTGCTCTTCAACCAGTGCATCACAATATGCCCAGTTCGTTTCCTCGCGTCCAAATCCGGTTTTTGTTTTTTTCACACGATATTAATTCGTGAGTGGTGAAAGAACGCCAACTCCCACTTCATAAACCGCCCTCAAACTATACAAGGCTGACACACGACCCAGCCCCGTATAAAATGGGATCCCAAAAGACCTACACCCCGACACTTGGCTACTTGATGTTGTCCTGGAAGTTCCCAAGGATCAGTTACAAAAGCCGAAATGTTTAGCATCTTGCACTACAAACTGGTTCATATCGATTCTTCCGCGTTCGGGCAATTGCTCATTTCGTAGGCAATGGGCTTGCTCAACAAACTCGCGCAGAATAATCTATGGAGTCGACTTGCTGTAAAGCGTTCTGATCACCAATGCTCCATTATGTAAGAAGATTTATGGCACCCACGTCGGCTGTCCCGAGCCCCAGTACGGACAGGGCTGCCACCATGGAAGCATACCTGGGAATCGCGTCCTTCAAGGCCTGTGGGGCCTCCACCCGCTGCAGATTCCACTCAAGAGACCTTGGAAGGCAGCACCACCCCCGGCCCACGAACCTGCTCCGCCCACAGCTTTCTCAAGCATAGCATTGCTCAAGTTGCTCCCGCGCCACCGTCTGGGTAGATTGTCTGCCTTGGAGTGCGAGAGCTCTAGTCTATGTGTTGTCATTGACGCCTATCGGAAGGACTCAACCGGCGCCCAGGATGGGGGCAAGAGGGTTACTCAGCAGCAATGCTCGACTGACTGGGCACTATGACCCTCACGGAAGGTGGTCAGTAGATAGTAGCAGGTGTGGTCGTAGACGGCTTCGAGGAACAAGCAGAAGGCCGAACGGGCACGTTCAAAATTTGAACTAGGCCCAGGAGAAATAGAATAGTGTGGGTGGCGTTGTCCTCTGGTTCGACGAGCCGGGAAGGGTCGACTGATTGAGCTCCCGTCAGGACCGGCGGCTCGATGCCGCGCATGGCGTGTCAAGTTTTAGAAAGAGTGTTGCGGTTGGAAGGGCATATGGTGGTGATAGATGGCGGATAAGTATACCCCGTTGGAAGTCGTAATAGGGGAGGGACAGCGGGCTTTTATATGTATTCGGAGGGGAAGAATTGACCAAACGCTGTCACCTTGTGCTCATCATCTGCCAGACTATGTTATGTTTATGGTTTATACTAAATATCTACGCCCCATTGTTCCTGGGGTGATGATACCTATTTACGTCCGTGTGTTACATTCACATGAGCACTGATACGAGTGGTTCGGGCACATTTCAGATCTAGACAGTCATCAGGGGATAACTTACTTGACACTATT
Source organism: Cryphonectria carpinicola (assembly GCA_014849955.1). Taxonomy (NCBI): domain Eukaryota; kingdom Fungi; phylum Ascomycota; class Sordariomycetes; order Diaporthales; family Cryphonectriaceae; genus Cryphonectria; species Cryphonectria carpinicola. The sequence goes on along the minus strand of JACWRQ010000004.1, from coordinate 190,476 downwards.
CCACCATGAGGTTAACACAGAACCGTCCAGGCGCGTCTAGCCTACCGTCATCCACTACGCCAGCATGTGATTTCCAGTAGGGACTACTGCAGAATCGATTCGCTCCGGTAGGTGCACGTGTAGAAACAAACATCGTGAGTCTTCAGGTCTGGTCCTTATGCTAGGTCATGAATGTTCGACCCATGTAGGTCTAGAATATGACTTCTATGCTTTACTTTGACTTTCACAAGCATGGAGCTAGGAGGTTATCACATCCGCGTCCCTTAAGTATACTTCGGCTTCACTTGACTACACAGCATACCCGTGTTATAGTCTTCGGTGGCAGCGCAGACAACCTTGTGTAGAGGGGAAGGGGGGGGGGGGCGGGAGGAGAGGAACGGGACGAAAGAAAAAAAAAGGACAAAAGAGAGAGAAAACCTCTGTAAGCATTCGATCATGCCCTGGCATATCTTCAGCTACGGCTGAGCAGGCCCTGCTGGATCATGACACCCACCAGGCTCGAAACAGGTAAAGTAGGTAATTAGGCGGATAACATGTCCAATATTGCCGGCGAATCCTTATGAACCACACTTTCTCTCAAGCTGCCCCCCCCCCCCCCTAAAAAAAAGAAACAAAAAAGAACGAACAAAATGAGTTCATAGGTGCAAAAGACACCGCTGGACTACCCATGGCATATCCATAAATAAATAGAAAAAGAGAAGAAAAAGCCAAAAGACACGGCGGGCCAAAAAACGAACCATAAAAACGGCGGCTGTAAGTTGGTATCACAATCATAACTATGTGATGACTAAAATTGAAGCACAGGCAAGGCGAAGGAAGCAGGAGATGGGATATGATGCGGACCGCTGGCTTCTCACATACAGCAAGCAGGTGACCAAGTTGATGGGCTGACAGTTTGGTGGCAGAATCCTGGGCTTGGGACATGGAAAGCAGCTGGCTCTCTGGGCTGAGATTCGAAGAGACATGCATATTAGTAGACTTGCGCGCATTCACGACGTTTATTGGGAATGGCAGATAGAAACAGGTCACGCCTATTCATTCAAAGGCTCCTGTACCCAAGCACGCTCGTCCCCATCTCTTCGCAGTGCATTTCTGCACCTAGCTCAAACACTACACCAAATGAACCCACGCCTACTCGTCATCTGAGAACTCCGCTCTCCTCTTCTTCTGTCTCAAGTCCATCCTCGTCTAGAGTGGCGTTTCACAAGGCACGCAAGAAGGCATGCAGGCCAATTTCCTTCTTTTTTTCTTCTTTTTTTTTTCTCTTGTTTGCCCGAGTGTCATCGGTGGTGGATTTGTCTTGCGGCGTCTTGTATTGTCTCTCTCCTTGTCAAAGGTGGTATCGTACAAATTTCCCCCGATCTCTTCCACCTCGGTTCGATCGGAACTGGTTCCACGGCGAAATGGAGAGCGTCTAGTGCGCGTCGGGTTGGGCGACGATGTACGAGACAGCGGCGTCGACTGTTTTTTCACCCCGCGGGGATGAATGATTAGCAACAGTGCCCAGTGATAGGCCCGACAGCAGCACCGGCTATGGGTATGGCGGGTAATGGGGGATCTAGACTCACCAGAGTGGATGCCATCCGCATCCTTGTCGGGAATCTCGATGCTGAACTCCTGCAGCCGAAAAAAATTACGTGTCAGCTCAGCCATCTTTCCTGCATGTGACATCGTGGATCGCTTTATCGCCATACCTCCTCGATGGCCATCACAACCTCAACGGTATCCAGACTGTCCAGGCCGAGGTCGTTCATGAAGTGCGCAGTGGGCTTGATCTATAGATTTCGGCGAGAACATGTTAGCTTGTCCCATCCGCGAATGCCGGCAGAGGCAACAGTGGTCCTCTTGATAGGAGTTTTTGCGTACGTTGCTTGGATCGTTGACCTGTAACAAGACAAAAAGATTAGCAAGGTCGACCCAAGACATCTCCCAACGTGCAAGCCCCTCCCCCCCCCCACCACCACCCCAACAGGCAGAGCGCGCTGCTCCCTTGTCTCCTCCCCTCTAATCCGAAAGCCCGAAAGCCATCTCCGCCTGGTCAATAGATATCTCTCTCGGCCCCCTCTCTCCTACCTATTCCCAGCCCACAGTACCAAAGCAGTGAAAGAACAACTCACCTTGTCAAACCCAGCCAGGAGACTCATGATCCGCCCCTCAACGTCCTCCTTGCTCAGCGAGCCCCCAGCAGCATACGTCCTGACGGCACCCAGCTTCCAGGCCGCGGGCGACGCGACGACCTTGTTCACGACCATCGACTGCCGCAGCGCAGGTCTCGAGACGATACTACCAAAGTTCCGGGCAGCAGAGGGTGCGGCTCGTCTCGCGGCGGCGGCGCTGGCGGTGCGGAGGGCGGCGGTGCGGAACATCTCTGCTGATCTGTGGAAGTAGAGACGGGGAAGGAAAAAAGAAAGAAGACGGAAAAAAAGGAGAGGACTGCAGCACGAAGAAGGAGGGGGCTGGGGCCTTTGTTTGAGGAGAAGTTAGTGGGGAGGAGCTGTAGGAACTGGCGAGGATCAATTGGATTGTATGTCGCAGAGGCGTTGGAGGTTGGATGGTTGGGATGGGATGGAGCTTTGGGGCGGGAGGTCTTGGGAGTGATGACGAGAAATTTCTCGCCCCGAGCTTTGCTTGGTTGCCGGCTGTGCCTTTGGGGGGGGGGGGGGGGGACCCGGACGACCTACACGCGGACACCTAAGCCCACATGGCACGCGGGGGGGCGTTACACCTAGCCACGACTAGTACTGAGT
>JACWRQ010000004.1:164270-187719 GCA_014849955.1 Cryphonectria carpinicola | reverse complement strand
GGGGGGTGCGGTGGGGGTGGGGGGGGGGGGGAGGGTGCGAGGGGTCGGGGTGGCCGCGGGGGGGGGGGGGGGGCGGGGGGGGGGCGGGGGGGGGGGGGGGGGGGCGCACGGACCACCTACACAGGGAAAGCTTGGACCACCTTGACGGAGGGCGGTGATTACTACGTACTTGCTTACTTTAGGTGGTGAGTGTTTTGCTAGAGGTACAAAGTACATTGTACCCAAAGTCCAAGTACTATGTACAGTAGGATCAAATGGAACATGCACACTCGCTTGGTGGAGCAAATGGATAACAATTCCAGATTCGTCTGTGTCTTCTCTTGTATGTACAGTGTTTTGGGTCTACACATCCATCCTCGCCCTACGCTCTCTCTCGCCCTCTCTCCCACTCTCGCCCGCCTGGTTCTGCAGCAATCTCCCACGTGGTGTGATGACAGGTGGCCCACCTCGCAGGCAGCTTCTGCTGTCCCAGCACTCTCTCTTACCGGTAGGGAGAGTCTGCCCGGATAGCAGCCGCCAGCTCGGGCTCCCACTTGTCTCCATTGGCCAGCAGCTTTTCTGTAAAAGATGTTAGCATGGCGATCGTACTTGTCAAGGCCGCAGCAGTGTAAGCCCCGCATCCAGCAGCGAAATTTCGCTGCTGGCTAGGATAGGTGCAGATATGGCAACAGGACTGCGTTTGCCCGCCCTCGGCGGATGACCTACCCTTGTTGTAAAGCAGCTCCTCCCTCGTCTCGGTCGAGTACTCGGCATTTGGCGACTCCACGATGGCATCGACGGGACAGCTCTCCTGGCAGAACCCGCAGTAGATGCACTTGGTCATGTCGATATCGTAGCGTGTGGTCCGGCGAGACCCGTCGGCGCGCTCCTCGGCCTCGATCGTGATGGCCTGCGCGGGGCAAATGGCCTCGCAGAGCTTACAGGCGATGCAGCGCTCCTCACCCGAGGGGTAGCGCCGGAGGGCATGCTCACCGCGGAAGCGGGGCGAGATGGGACCTTTCTCGAAGGGGTAATAGATTGTGTATCTGGAAAATAAGGAAGGTGTGGGATATCAGCGAGGTTGTTCGGAAAGCTGGTGGTCTTTGGTGATGCCGGCCATCCACGCCAGCCAGCCTTGATCCAGACATTCCCAGGTCGTCGGTCCTGCTCTTTTGTTCTCTCTCATACTGTAGGGGGATGTATAGGTTTTGTAGTACTCACGGCGGCCGGAAGAACTGCTCCAACAGCACATACATGCCCCGCGCCATCTCCGTCATCAAGAAGTATTTGCCCAGCTTGTCAAACGTGCGCTCCTCCTCCTCGTCCCACTTCTTGGGCGGCGGCTGCCGAAATCCCTTGGGCGGGGGGCCCATGGGCGTCGCATAGCCTCGCCTTATCACCAGCATGTGTTGTGCGGCGGCGGCGGGTGCGACGAGCCGGGAGGACGTGGAGAGGGACGAGGCGGTGGTGGCCGTCGTCGAGGCGAGGGCTGCCCGGGCGAGCTGGCGGGCTGTCGTGGAGGAGAGCATCGTGAGGGTGTGGTGATTGTTGTCGCGGCAGGTATTGGGCTTGGATGGGCTGGTGTTGTCGATGGCAATTGGGTGGGATATTCTCGAAGAGGGTCGGGCTGGCCTGGGAGAGGAGGAGAAGCTTTTCCGAGCAGCTGGCAACTCCTCTTGGACCAAAAATGAGCGTCGCGACGAGAGAGTCCCCAGGAGCAGAGTGAACCAATTGACCCAGTACAGGTCGTCGCAGGAGATCAGACTTGGAATGGAGGAGGGGGATTCCAGTAGCCAAGAGATCAAGTTTCGAGTCCTCCCTTGTAGCGCAGCCGGCGGGTGGACTTGTCGGTGGCGGAAGTTGAGCTTGCCCTGGCGACGTCGATGAACGGGCAGTCTCGGGCCTGAGCTGTTTTTGGCGGGTATTACAAAGGGCGTCGATTGATTGGTCGGAGTTGCAATGGCTATGATGCGGGCTGCCGCACAGAGCTGATAGAGGTCCGTGCGCGGGCGAGAGAAACAACGATGGATTTTCACTGAAACTGGATTATACTTAATAGTATCAATCAATATTCAGACTTTCCAACCACAGATTCAAACATTTGCAAAATCCACAAAAATTGAACGGCCGACTAAACTCATAGTAGGAAAACATGGACTGTCTCGGTGCTCCAATAATTACCTGCGCGCTGCTCGTCGTCGCTTCCACCACCCCTGCGGTCTCGCTCCCTTTCGAGACTGTGAAGCAGCACTGGTGCGTTTGTGTCTTGATCGGACGGAGTTATTTGGGCGAATTAGCAAGGGAAACTGTTGTCCAGTGCACGTTGTGCTTCTGCTAATCGTCTTTCCTGTCTTGCTAGTAAGTACTTGAGTAGTCACCAACTGCTTGTCGAACCAGCAAGGCCGGCGGTGTCTCCTTATAATCCAAAGCAGTTTGGCTGGCTCGGCGAAAAACACACAGTTCACTGGGGCCACTTGTGTGTTGTGTTGTTCGCTGCCACATTGTCCGTAAGCTGGACGCCCATATCGTCGCGGAGAGACTGGTTTATAGACTCGGTCGGCAGCTTTCAGACCTCTTCCGGAGGCACAAAGATGGGATGTCGCCATCGCCTCAGCCAACCCCCCCCCCCCCAAAAGTCAGCTGCACGGGGAATAGCACGACTCAACCCACTGAATTAGACCTCCGCAGCATAGATGCTCCTCAAGTACTTCCAACGAAACGGCGTTCCAGTAGTTCACAATTCCTCGACAAGGCGACGACAGCAGGGCGCCATTCGCCAACCTAAGCGCCCACGGCTGATGGATCCTTTCCATCTACCAGTCAAACACTTCCGACAATTTGGATAGGGGAGAGCATGCTAAGCTGCATCCGCTTGGGGGGGCCCACGTGACCTCCTCTGGAGGACTCTTTAAGCAGTGACCATCTACTACTGGGGATTCTTGTCAGGGGAGCCTTGGAAAGGGTAGACAATATACATTTATACATAATAAATGTGTAATAGACAATAGACATTTATAGACTACTTGATAATTTCGGAAACCTGGCTCCTCGATCCGCTAAGTGTTCGCTTGATGCTGTCTTGCTTTCGTGTTTTATACGAAGACAAAAAGAAGGAAGAAGAAAATAAAAAAAATCCAACGCTTGGTTCAGGAAATCGCTAAACATAAATGTAGCGTGTATCCTCGAGTCTCCAGTATGTAATTGTAACCTTGGGACAAGAAGCGGGCATCACATCGTCTTGGTGCCCGGCGCGGGTTAAAAGCTCCTCTCCCAGGCCTGCCACCAGATCCCCATGTTGGCTGCCACCACCAGGTCTAGCATCTTCAGGCCTTCATCGTGCACGAGCAGCTTGCCCAGCTTGGCCCGGGTCCCCCTGTTTCCTCCTCCCGCCCTCTCTCTCCCCAGCCCGCTAAAGTCAAACACCGGCTCTTCGTCCTCGTCCTCGTCCCCCTCTTGCCCGTCCGTGGCCGCCTTCTCCCTCCCGCCAGGGCTCTTCACCAGCATCCTGCCGAGGCCCTCCACCACCTCCTTGGCCGCGCGCTCGCGGTCCTCTTTGGAGCCGAAGAGGTCTGTGCTCGGCAGGTTGAAGCGCAGCTCGCTCACGTCGACTTTATCGCTCGTCGCCCCTGCAAGACTGGCGCTCATGCCCCTGGACCTGCCGCGCTTGCGCCCGCCGTCGGCGGCGGCGGTGGACGAGGCCGCGTCGCGGAGAGCCTGGGCCGCGACGAGGGGGTTGAAGCCCTGCGACGTGGTGTTGCGTGTGTGTCGGCACCTGAGGGAGCGTCCGTTAGAGGCGGTGCGAAAGTCGCACTGCCCATCCCAGGGTGAGGTGAACGTGTAGCCCTTAGGCCTGAGCCCCGGGCCAGGGGTCTGGAGGGCAGGTTGATCGTCCGCGCCCGCCGCCTTGTGTGTCGCATCGGCATGCCCCTCGTTCTGTGCGTGGTGAGGGTGGGTCATGGCGGGGAAGTAAGAAGACTCGGCCGACGCAGTCGAGGCACCACTGTCCTGCCGCTGGTGGGCTGACACCCTGGGCAGCGAGGGGTGCAGCGGCTCGCCGAGGTGATCCGTGTCGCTGGTCCTAGTTCCGCTCCGGTCGCGCTTCCGCGAGGCAAACACCTCCTTCAGGTTATGCGTCCACGTCTTGCCGTACGTCATGACCACCTGCCTCCTGAACCCGCTCTCGCCTTCGTCGTAGGGCCCGCCGGCAGCAGCGTCCTCCTCCTGCCGCTGCTGCTGCTGCTGTGCCTGCATCTTAGCCGCCAGCTCCTTCATGTTCTGCGCCAGATTGCTCCCCGCCGAGCCTGGGCGTGCGGCATCAAAGTTTACCTTGGGAAAGGTGGTGGTGAAATCGCGAAACCGGGCGTACCCACTCGTCTCGATGTGAATGTTGATGGCCGGGTACCCACGCGGGTACTGTACCACGGGTAGTGCGTCCGGGTGATTTGGATCGTGGTAGACGATGGTCGACTGGTACGAGGAGACCTTTCCGATGTTCCACTGGTGTCCTGTCCCTGGGTTGCGGCGGATGATGGTCAGCGAGAAGGGCGTGAAGGGTTTCTGCTGTTTACTCCATGGTGACGGGGAGCGGCTCGGGGTCATTGGGCTCTGCAGCGCAGGGCTGTGGGTGGCGCGTATCTCGTCGAAGCTGCGCGGCGGAAGCGTGGCGTCCAGGCGCAGTGGCGGGGCTGTTGGCCTTGGCGGGAGGACCGGCCTCGCCTCCCCAGGTGTTGGAGGTGTTGCTGGCCTGACGGCTTCTGAAGGTGGAGGAGGAGGCATGTTTCTGACCGGTGACGGCGGGTCAGCCATCTGCCGTGGCCCAAGAGGCTTCCTGGCTATCGGCGCAGAGGGAGTAGACGCTTTGACAGGACGTGGTGATGATGGTGGTGCGGACAAGTCGGCTGGCGGAGCAAGAGGCCGCGTTGGGTCGTCTCCTCCTCCTCTCAGTCCCCCTATGGGAACATTCTCCTTGGTGGCCTGCAGGGACGGTTGCTCCAGCGGTGCAGCTCTCCGTAGGTCATCTGTGTTTATGCTGTTCATCGTAGGCGTCTCCAAGACCGGTTGCTGGGCCACAGTGGCGGACGTCGGCACAGGCTTCCGGGTGATCCTGCGCTCCTGACTCCTGCTCGAGTCCATGCTTGCCCTTGATGCATCCTCATGTCTGTGAGATCTCGGGACCAGCAGTTCGTCTCCCAGATTATCCAGGTGGATGTAGTAGAGTGAGTTGGCCACATCCTCTCCCGTCACATTCTTCCTCTGTGGCTTGAAAGTCGACAGAATGATGTCTGTACAGTCAAAAGTGAGAGAGATTAGTTGATTGAAAATGCCCCCCTCCCCCCCTCCTCTCCCTTCCCTCCCCCACACCAATCCTCCTCCTTTCCCCTAACCTCATGAGCGGGATGGGTGCTCACCGCGTGACCCAGGTACTCGTGATATATAGAGACAGAGGGTTTCATGCCTCCCAACTGGGTTGATAGGGTACTGTGGAGGGTGTGCAGCCAGCTGGTTGATGGCGGAGAGCGACTTGGCCTCGACCTGGGTCGGAGCCGCCGCCATGACGAATGAGGAGGAGGTTGTCGTCGATGAAGAAGATGATGAGGATTAAAAATGGGATTTGGTTTTCAAGGAAACAAGAGCTAAAGATGTGGAAGATTTACTTGTTGGGTGTCTTGTATGTTGCGTTGTCGAGGTTGGGCTTTGCGTTTGGGTTTAGGTTGGATTTGGGGCTGCAGCAAATAATCAAGCCAAGCCTGGCAGCACTCACTGCCGGCAGCAGAAGGTGGTTTGGGGGCTGTAAGGTGCCAAGTCAACGCCTGAAGTCCAAGCGTCTGGGTCCTGGTGGAGTCCCCTTCTGCCTTTTTTAGGGGTGGGAAGGGCCTGTCAGATGCGCTGGTGACGGGATGTCTACCCCACTGAGCATGCCGGTAGAGGGGCACAGGGGCGCCTGTGGCAGTACTGGACACGTGCTGGGGCTTGTGTGGGGGGGGGGGGCAACGGGCTGGCTCACTGCGGGTTCAAGAATGGGACTTAGGGAACGCCCCAACCCCCCCCGGCCTGGCTTCCTCAACTATGTTTGAACTTTAGTGCGCTTATAGTGGACTGGTGCCCTGTTTGCCTCAGGTGTCTTTTTGTTGTGTCAGCGTCCTCCTCTGTCTTTTTTCTTCTTTTTTCTTTCTCCTTTTCCTTCCTTTTCCTCCCTTTTTCCTATCGTCGAACCGTACAACAAAGCGACAAACAACTTCGGGATGAAGACAAGCAAGCAGCAAAAGGTGGACAAAATTTTGTGTCCAACCGTTTGTCCAACGTCGTCAAACTTCAGGTCGCCGACCAGCCCAGCCCAGCCCAAGAAATACTGTACTTGAAACCTGCCGCATGGGCGGCGAAAAGGCCTCGTCATCAGACAACAAATCTGCCCAGGCTTTGACAAGCACAGCACAGCACACAAGAAACGGCAAAGGAAAAGGGGGGCTGTGAAATAAGCAAACCCGTCATCAACTTGTTTCTCACTTCCAACTTTATTATGTCCGCAGCAGCCAGGCAATATCCACCCAGCCTCGTCAGTTGGACGGCGATCTCAACAGCCTCTGGATCCGAGAGTTCCGAACTGATCATCTGTCTGTTGTTATACGAGTACGTCTGGCACGCATGCATGCCTCGAGGGCCGATCCTGAAACGTCAATCATTACATCACTCAAACTCAAGAGATATCAAATGTCAAGTCGCATCTGTCAAATCTCAGCAAGGACCACAAGGGAATCTCGCTCATGGTCCTCGACCTGTCCCATTGCTCGATCCATGAGCATTGCGGCCAAGGTCCTTTGCTGAGGAATGTTCTAATCAAATACATACCGAAGAGACCAACACTGTCATCACGGCCAGCCAAAAACACTCTTCTTCTTCTTCTAGACTCAGCAGTGGATTTCAAAGCCGGGTGTGTGTGTCCACCTGGTTCTCCGTCGAGGGGACTCTGGTGCGGTGGCTCCTCACATTTATGACAGGATGAATTCCACGTGCGTATAGCATCATTTATGGCCGTTGGAGAACCCGTCTTCTTTCTTTGTTACCTTTCTTTCTCCTCTCCCTTTTATTCTTCTTCTTTTTTGCCCTTTCTCTTTTCCCTCTCCATTCTTTTTGCACCTTTACAATGCTTAGTACTACCGGCAGCCACATTCGCGCCTCGTCATGCCCAAAGCGGACCAAGATCCTCGTCAGTGTGACAGACATATATGACTATTCCGCCAGGTCTCTCTATACGCTGATTGAAACCATCACCAACAGGGCAGCACAAGGTTGACACAGAGAGGTCTTGATGGGTTGTTGGGCCCATTTCATGAAATATGACTGTGGCCAGCGCCAGACGTCGCCATCTGTCGAGGCCGGTCCGTCAGGGACGGCGCGACACCCTTCTGCTTTTGTCTTCTGCAGGAGAACAATGGCTCTGTTTCTCCCTCAAGACTCTAGCCAAGAGAGCCAGTTCAGTTTTGTTACCTCCGGCACAACCTTGTTGTCATCTCAACAGTCGATTTGTTGCACAACAGCATCCGTATTAACCCACGCTTGCCACTCAGACAGTCTTTGCGATGACCATGAATAGGGATTGTCAACAGCTTCAGGATTGTTTAATGCTGATGGCACTGTTTTGCAACAGTCCAGATTAGGCCCTCAGCATCGAATATATATATATATATGTGTACGAAATTTATGCCTCCCCGAGAAACTTTTTCTTCGTGTAGTTGTTCATCCTTCGCTACGCACAACACACACACACACACACACACACACACACCGATGAACATTGTCGACACCGGCCGACTCACTCTTCCCCTAAAAACCACACTCTTCTCGGCCTTGGACAACAACCTTCGACCATGTCTGATCAACGACAATCTGCAACCCCAGCACAGGCGAGTATGGTCTCGGCGCCCAACTTGATCAGCGACCTACGCAGACGCCTCGACCTCCACATCGAGGCCGGGAACCCGGGTGCACGAGCTGTCGCAGCTCTGGTGCTGGGCCTGCCTCATTTCACCACCCACTGTCCTGCCTACAGCTTCATTCTGCGCCGGCCAAGATCCTTCTATGAATTTTGCAGGATCAAGATCAGCCTGGAGGACCCGATTCCCTCTTATGAGTGGGACGACCCTCGATTCGACACTGCTGAGGAATGGTCCGAGGACGTCATCGAGATCCACCACTTCATCTATGCCCACCTGGCCACGCTCCTCCTGCTCGACGAGCCCGAATACCACATCCTGCTGCGGCAACCCACCCAGGGCCTCATGCCGCCGCGTCCAGGCCAAGTCACAAACGCCCACTTTACGCCCACCTTCCTCTCTGTCATGACTGATATCATGAGCTCTGTCTCTGATCCCGACCCGGACTTCAATGTCTGGAGGGCTACGATCACGGGCAAACAGGAGGCTCTGGACCAAGTGGCCCGGGAGATGATCAACCGGGACATGCGCTTTCGCCGGCACCCCAGAATCAGGCGAGATGTCGCGATCCTCTGGGACGTAATAAGTGAGTATTCGCTCTTCTCGCCCCCGATGAGCGTTATGGCTGAAGCAGAGGTCAAGGTTCTCGCTGACCCCGACCTTCTGGGCTCGGTCTTGGATGAAGCCGGCTTCCACATGTTTGCGGAGGTGGTCCGAAGCGATGACCCAATGGACCAGAGAGTCTGGAGCTATTTCACCAGCCCAAACTTCGCCCCGGTCGAAAATTATGAGGATGAAATCCTCCCGGATGCTGGCGACGAGGGCGACGAGGACGATGAGGACGATGAGGATGATGAGGACGATGAGGACGATGAGGACGACGAGGACGAGGGTGAGGATGAGGACATGCCTGCTGGAGATGCGTCTGACGACGACGCCATGTCCATCGATGACGACGAGGTTGATCTTGACGACGACGCCATGTCCATCGACGACGACGAGGCTGAGCCTGATGCCGACGCCATGGCCATTGATCGAGAAGTCTACCGTACTACCATGCACAATTCTATCGCACGACTACGGCGAGAGGCTGTTATGCTGGCTCGCAACAACCCCATGTTCTCCATGCGTGCCATGGGCAGTTTCCACGACTTCATCTTCCAGGACATCCAGGATAATGCAATGCGGTCGTGGCTCTTGGGCGACGGTGCCGGCGGCCTCGATGTTTTTGATGACATGGACGTGGACAACGAGCCGTTCCCAGGCTTCCAGGGACAGCCCTCCTCCTCCACCTCTGCTGCAACCGCGCAGGCCAGTGGTGGTAACGACGGTGAGCCAGCACTTGACTTTGACAGTGAGTGCATGTTCTGCACCTCGCAGTTCCTGGCTGAAGGGGCTAATGCTGCTGATTTTCCGGACCATGAGCCCAAGCGCGAGCTCCCTTGCGGCCACCCGGTCGGTGTCGTCTGCTTTGCTGCCTACTCGGGCAACGATCGCTGCCCTTTCTGCTCCTTCCCTACTCACCTATAACTCCTCACCTAGTAGAGAGAATTCTCTGAGAAAATCACCCTCAGACCGCACCGCGTAATCCTAGGTTGATTATGCTATCAAAACCAGCAGGACTGGTAACCTGACCACTCTTTAGAAGAACGGAGTGAAGAACATATTTCCCATTCCCCTGAACAGTAGACTGTAGATTACTCTCTTTTAGCAATGAACTTGCCATGACCTTTTGAGACCTCACGACTTGCATCTGAATTCTCTCTTTTCTTCTCTTGTGACTTGCCCTTTTTTTTTTTTCTTCACTTATTACTCAGCCTAAGGTGAACCACAAATTTCAAAGACGGCCGCTGGCCGACAGACAGACAAAAGCCAATAGGAGAGATAAGCTGTTATTTCCTTTGTGTACAATCACCTTGCTCCAAATTTTGGCTTTGTTGGATCCTTCATTGGCACGGATCCTCATCGCTAGTCCTGGCTGCTCAATCGCTAGACACTCAGATTTCAGCTGCTACACAGGGTTCCGATCCTCATACTTCTTCTACTCGCGATGATTTACTACGGATCATTGTTCTCTACGTGGGAATTTGGGCATGCTACCTGCTGGGGCCTCCCGAACGAGACCAGCTCCTCCGCGCGGCCCAGAACGCTGCTCGTCTATCCTTTGAACAGCCCCCGCGGGTCGAGCTGGCTGGCCCGACCCGCAGCGGCGCTTGGGAATTTTGTTTCAGAACACAACGTATGGTCTTGGATGCTCGATCCAAAAAGACAGCCCCCATCTGTCGAGTATCCATCATACGTTGCCTCGGGAAGCCCAACGAGCCTGAGGCATAGCCCTCTCGGGAGCCTGATGGTGAGCAAGGAGTATAAATCGTCAGGCAGAAAGGCCAGGTGACCCCGTATTGATCCTTTTCTGTCTCTCTGTCTCTCTCTCTCTCTCTCTTCCCCTGCGCACTATGTCAAGCACAAATGGACTCGACAATGGTCCTCATCAGCGTTCCCCGGCGGATAGACTGTTCTGTCCAGTGGCCCCGCGGTCCCAGCGCAGGTCCCTGGACGGGTCGACATATTCATATCAGCCAGGTCCCCCGCCACGAGAACTGGAGACATGTCCTCGAGAACAGCGACGTCTTTCACTGCTTCCACAAGATGTGCGCCGACTTTTTGGACAGCAGCTGCTGCCGGAACCTGCCCGCTGATCTGGAGGACTTTGTGGCGGGCGAGCGGAAGGCGTATTTCAAGGCCTTTGCGGCTGCTCAGAAGAAGGTGAGCTTATAAACCAGGCGATCCCAGTCCTCATTTCCCTCTCTCTGCTGGTCTGTGGCCAACGACCAAAGGAAAGAAGCATTGCGCTCAGAAGATAGCAGGTCCAGAAACGCAAGGTGGACACCATCCGCCACGTGAGCTCCTTCACGGAGAGAGTCAAGATGCTGCACTGTTACATGGACACCGTCCCGGCTGCGTGGGATACGCGGCGCACCGCCAGGTCCAGATTCCGACACGGTCCTGTGCTTGAGGCGTACGGGATCGAGCTTGGGGCGGAATATGCTTCTCGATACGTACGCCAACATAGGGTCCCTGGGGACAAGCTGCGGGGTCTGCTGGGTGACTTGAAGGTATCTCGGGGAATGGAGCGACATGGAGTGCATGGTGATAAGGGTGGCGATGAGTTCGAGGACGAGATGGAGATGGTGATTGAGATGTGGGCTCGTCGAAGCATTGTATCGGAGTAGGCGGCTATGATGAAGTTACAATTTTGTGTATTCAAATTACAACTTCGGCCTTCGGGACTTTGTGAGAGTTCTGAAAGGGTTTTGTCGAGTCTTTGTTTGGCTCATTTATTGGAATCAACTGCAACTCAGTAACTGTCAACCGATTTCTCTTGTTGCTTCAAGTTTTGTTCCTTTCTGTCTCTCGATTCTATTCGTGTATTTTTATCATCCAGCGTATAATACCGAAAACGAGCTGCTGGCAACGAAACGCTGTCCAAGCTTGAACATCATTCGGCCCCGCTCGAATGGCAACCTCTGCTTCCTTTTGAATTCCAATTCCTCCTCAATTGATCTTACAGGTGCCCACACTTATGCAGTCTATGCAGTCAAAAGATTCCTGTAAATTCAATATTATAGGCTCGGTATATATCGAGTGAGCTGCAGTTGTTGACCAGCACCGTTTGGCGACCTCGGCCGCCGGCATAATAGGCTTCTAATTACTACTCCCAAAAGTTCCTCATTGCTGAATCGTGATTTTCCACCTCTTGGGTGAAATCTTCCAAGCTGCGCGTTCCTTCCCACAGGAAATTAAAGATTTGTCCGCAGGCTAAGTTGGAGGGAATACACCCGGAGACGGGTAAATACGACTGACCACTCGCAATGCATCTGGCAGGCGTGCCGTATGTATTTTCCATGCATTGCCCTACAAAACAACAGCAAGGGGGGCCCTGAGCCGCTAATGCTCAAGAAGCCATGACTATGCTATTTTATCCTGGGGGAGTCTGGGATTTCTTCAGGTTGTTCCGTATGGCCGGTTAGCCAGAGCCCGCATAGAAGGGGCAAAAGGGAATTAACATTGCACAATAATGGCAAGCCAGGAAAACTATGACGCTGAGTTTTCTTTTGTTGCGGTGTACTATTATTATTATTACTACATGATTGTCTGATCTCTGTCTCTCGTCAGATGGCGAGTTCGGAGAGCAACTCGACGAACAACTTACGTGAGCTCGGCATGGCTCCTCTCATAGACAGAGGCCGCATGGCCCTGTCTGCACTGGCAATGACTTTTGCGGGGCTCGTCCAGGCTGCGCCGTATGCGAACTCGTTGTATTCGAACTCGTCGTATTCCAACACCGACACGTCCCTGACATTCGTGTACCAGAATAACCTGAATGCCTCGGACGATGTCAACCATGTCGGTGCCATCCTTCTGGACCCTGCATCGCAAGACGTCGGTGCTGCACGATGTGCTGCTCTTGGAGAAGCTCTTCTGCCGATTTCAACCCTCGATGCTCATACCGACGATTTTGAGCACGCCTTGTCATATCTCGCATACGCCAAGCTGGTAAATGACAGTCAGAAATATTACGTACAGGACGTGGTACTGTCTGTAACGTACTCGTCAGGAGGCAATCCTGGGTTCTCGACTAAAAAAGACGACAATGGAACTCGGCCACTGCCCGTCCTCTGCACCCAATCAAGTTCTCAAAATAAGCCAACGAACACCGTGGCCACTGTTTCCAACGAACTGAGGATCACGTCTGATGGAAATACCTATGTGGGCTTCCGCAACCAAAAGTCCTTTCGCTTCCTCGGGATTCCCTACGCCAATCCGTTTGAGCGCTTTGCATACTCGACCGTGTACAATGCAACAGGTCAGACGATCAACGCCACAGACTACGGTGTGGACTGCGCACAGCCTGGCGATACTGGCTCACAGGAGGATTGTCTGTTCCTGAACATTCAGACGCCTTACATCCCCCGGAATGGCTCCACTGACAACCTGAGGCCGGTACTGTTTAGCATCCACGGCGGCGGCTTCACTGGTGGCAATGGTGGTGCCAGCTCCGGATTGGACGGAGGAAACCTAGCATCCAGAGAGGATATTGTCTCGGTTGAACTCAATTATCGTCTCTCGACCCTTGGCTTTTTGGCCATTCCTAGAACAGATGTCAAGGGCAACTTTGGCATTGGGGATCAGGTCACAGCGTTGGAAGTAAGACAGGCCCCTGCTCTCTTTCAACTCAAAGACTGTGGAATTAACAAGGCACTGATTCATTTCTGTCACTCAACCAGTGGGTGAAGAAGAACATTGCTTCCTTCGGAGGCGATCCTAATAAGGTTACAATCATCGGAGAGTCCGCTGGCGCAGGCTCTGTACGCACTCTGCTCGGGTCTCCTCCTGTAATCGAGAATTCTCTCATCTCTGGTGGTGTTTCTCAGTCCAACCTCGGAGGTGGTAAGGCTCTCGGACTGGATGGAGACTACGCCACCACTTACAGTACCTACTACACGATCGAGCAATCATACGACATAGCCGGGCAGCAAATCTTCGAAGCCGTAGGATGTAACCAGACGGATGTCGAAGAGCAGATCGCATGCCTGAAGATCGTGAACGCGACCACCATCGTGGACCTCTCCACGGTTGCGAGATATGTCGTGCAAGACGGCACCTACGTCAATACAGAGCAGCTCATTGTCACTGAGAAAAACGGCAGCCAGGCGTTCGTCCCGATTATCTTCGGCACGACAAACAACGATGGTGCCTCGTTCTGTAATTTTCCACTGAACACGACGACCAGCGAGGTTGAGGGCCTCGCATACTCGTTGGACATCTCCCAGGATCAGGCACAGCGTGTGATCGACAGTGGGCTGTTCCCTTACTACGATTCAGGCAACCTTACCCTCGACACCTTCAACGTCTCGCAGCGCGTCTCCACCGACCTGCAATTCCGCTGTATCGACGAAGCTACTGTTTTCGCTGCCGCTACCTCAGGGGCGTTCCCGGTCGCGTACTACTACAACATGGACCGGACATATGAGGGATATGATCCTCTCGGCCTAGGACCGAGTTTGAATGGTGGGATCGATCCTGAAGGAAACTACTTTAGGCTTCACGGCAGTGACCTCGGCTTCAGCTACGGCAACCAAGATCCGCTCCGCGACGAGCGTGACCTGCAGGCTAGTCAGCTCATCAGCGGGTACTACACCGCGTTCGCCAGGACAGGCTCCCCGAATCCTGATGAGGAGTACCTGAAAGTACGGGGCTACACGAGCACTCTCGAGGCTGTTCGTCAGACGGGCGCTTGGGATCCTGTTTCGGGTAGTGTTGGGCCAGGGAAGAATCTGGACTATCCATCATTGACGATTAGTTTTTTAGAGACTCGGCAGTGCTCGTTTCTGAATTACAGCCTGAACTACTATCTTGATAGTGGCTTCTAGATCCTGGCATGTGGTAGTTAGTATTTACATTCAAGCTTGGAAATACGGGCATTCAACTATTCGAAATTCTTTCATACACGATAATATTAATAGAAGCATAACTACGCATTTGGTTCTTCACAGTGTATATGCAAAATACTCAGTAGAAGGATGAGGTATACTTCGTTAATTCTATCATACCGTAGGGTCCTACGTATTTATGAAATGAAGGGATTTAGCCATTAGGCCAGAACCGAAGATGAGACTCGTACAAAGGAAAAGGTGGTGACTACCAGTGTGTGCCTTGGGCAGTATAGGCCCTTGGCTTTCAAAGTCCTAATTATTACATCCATTATGTGAGTAGATTCATAGATCGCGCATGCTGTTGCCATCCCTCAAAAACGTCAGCAGCTCGTCCATCTTGAGTGGCTCGGAGCCGTCTTGCCCCCTCCTCGCATCCATATCAGAATTGCCACGATTGTAGTCGCCTTCTGACGATGTCGCTCTCATACTGCGAAGGCGTCGGGTCTTGTGCTCCGTGCTGAACTGCCTCATGGGAATATCCGCAGCGTCGGGGCCGGGGAGCGAGACGGGCCTCCGTCGTGGCTCCTCCCGGCACGGTGTGCTGGGGAGCTCATCTGCGCGGGGATCAGCGCTCAATTGAGGCCGAGGGATATAGCGAACTGTCGTTCTTGCTCGCTCCATTCTTCCTGTGGGTGATTCATTGATTTGAGTTGTCAAAGCACGGATCTCTCTCTCAAAGGGAGCTGCTGGCATACCACAGTTGCCGCTCAAGGCTCGCCTCCTTGGGATTTCCATGGATGGTGGGCTACTCGAGGGCAGCCTCAGCGGTGCCACATGGAAAGGCATGGTTATTGGGGAATCTCGACGATTGTATGACCTGTGTGTAGGCTCGCTGTAGTGAGATTCCGGGGTAAAAGCCAAAGAAGAGTCTTCACAGATCGAGTTCCTGGCTGACCTGTCGAGGCTGGACGCATACGAGCTGGTCATGTCGCGCTGTTGGGGGTTCATTGCGGCCATTGAGGAGTCAAAGTCTCCATAGCCTTGATAGTCTGCGGGGACTGCACGTTCAGAGACCAATGCATTGACTGACCGATCATAGTGTGTGGAAGCATCTACATCAGTGTCAAGCTCAGGGTCCAAGGACCATGAGCATGATCTGCAGGTGTGTTCACCACTCGGAACAGGAGTAGGAATCGTGGCGACAATCCTGCAAAGAGCCGATGCGGTGTGGTCAAGGTCGGTCAGATGACGGTCGACAGCCAGGGAGATGGAGGGATCAGAAAGATAAGCGTCATTAACGCTTTTTGTGATCCCACCCGGTAGGCTATAGTGTGCCGCCAGAGTGTCCAGCTCGTCCAGGGCGCCCTTGGTAGCCTCGAGCTTCTCTCTCAGGCGCTGAACCTGTGATTCAAGAGACAACGGCGGTGTAGTGACGCTACCTTTGCGCTGGGCCTGGGCCCAGGACTCTGTGCTTGGTGCAGCACAATTGGTCATGACGTTATGGTGCTCATCATTGGTGATACTTCCTTGTCTCGACTTCAAGGACCCGCGGCGAAAGGCCGAGTTGCGGCGGTTCTTCTCGATAGATGCTGAATTACCCATGGTTGAGATTGATGTGTGGCAGGATAGCCTTACGCTTGTTGAGACTGAGAGAGGATGAAAGACAAGACAGGACCTGCCCGCAGTGACCGAGAAAGTGAGAATGTGTAAGTAGGTCTCCGAGGCAGTTGGTTGTAGATCGACCTCAGAGGCTGGTGTGTGATGGTAGACTTCGAAACCTGCCTCGATTATATACATTTCGAGACATGTTGTGTTCACAATGTTTTAGATGCATTGTAATTAGATAATGCTATTGTTACTTATGGTAACTCAATGCTGTTGTGGAAGTCCTTTCCCAAAAAGAGACAAACCCTTTGTGGGTTGAGGCCAGTACTTCTTGGATCTATTTCGTGTATTCACATTCAACTCCCATTGAGTGACTGAACAAAGCAATAGCACTTGTTGAAATTTGCACTGCCTGTAAGTACCGACAAAGGCAAATGACATTGGTCTATGTGTCCTTCACAGCTATTGAATTATGCAATCCAACACTATTACCTCCGTTTCACTGACATCTGTGATGCTGCTTCAAGCCAAACTGCCCCGCTCTTTATCATAATGGATATACGATCTTCCTAGGTCTTAACCAATTACCTCATCTTAAAAAGGCAGATAATATCAGAATTGTTGTCCATATAGCCATATCCATATCAATTAGAGGCACCGAAGCTAAATTGGGAGGGCATGTCAGATTGTGGGAAAACCACAATCGCTAACCCTGGATTGCAACTCATAATTACATCTCTCCACAAGAGTGCTTTACCGTAGGACCACGAAACATCTATAAAGTATGACGATCTTCCATGAATTGACTAATATCACTGGGACTTGTGTGTGAAAATACGAAGAATGTATCACGTCTGTTGCCTCAAATTGTTGAACAGCACACACTTTCTTATCCTAACACGCAATATCCTTTGCGTACAGTTAAAAGCAAAATCCCCCCTCAGGAAATTTTTAGGCATATTTGGCAGGCTATTGATTGGATGCGACATAAAAAAAAATAATAATGGGTATTATCAAAATAACTTCTCCATAACATCATGGTGTTTGGTAAGCAAGACGCCCATACTCCGAACTCCACTCACACCGTGCTACTCAAATACGTTTAGGGTGATGTGTCAAAGGCCGTGCCTCCTCCGATCTCTGCTCTGGTGATGGCTCCTCCTCCTCCTCCGCTGGCATCCATGGAAAGACGTGTGTTATCCTGCGACCATTTGGAAGCAGGTCACGCCTCTCATTGTGCTGCTCCTCGATCTCCTGCTCATGATGAACGCCACCATGGAGAGAAAAGCGCTCCTCTGCTTTCGTATCAGCTGAGTATTTGGCAGCCTCCTCTGCCTCATGAGGTTGCTCATCATCGTCGGCCCATGGCATCCGCGGCGCCTTGGTGGGCGTCGAGTGCCCAGACTCATCCGTCCACACCGCGGTGGGCGAGCTGGAGCTCACAGGGCTGATGACGACCTCGTCCATGTGGCGGCTAGCCACCTCCCGCTCGTAGTCCTCCTCGTCCTGCTCATCGCCTATGAGAAACTGAGGCGAGTTTAGCAGACCGGCCCCTCTGGCAGCAGGGGACCGTGCCTCGAGGTGGTGCTCCTGTCCAGACATCTGGCCGCGCATGGCCATGTTTGCGCTGGACTCGTACCCGTTTGCGTTTGCCCCATGCAGACCCCGCCTTGATTGACCTGCATCAGGCAGCGAGCCGTCCTGGAACACCTTGGTCGTGATCCCCTGTTCGTCCTGCCAAGAGAACCGGTCCTTGTCGGCGATGGCATTTGCCTTGTCAGCGTGGCCTTTCCACGCGTTGAAGTTCAGACACTTCTCCTCGTCCTTCTCATCATCGCCTCGGAGTGTGGGCGTCGAGTCGGCGCTGCCTCGGCAGCCAAGGTCCAGCTCGTTAGGGGTTGCGTCTGACGCGTGTACACGGCTCCGCTTGTTGCACAGCAATGCTTCGCATGCACCACCAAGGCAGCAGAGCACCAGGACGCCGACCATGATGCTGAGTGAGATAACCACGATCTCCCAGTTGGAAAGGCCTGAGGCGGTGGATATACCTTCGTTGGAGTCGCGGGTGTCATATTGTTGATTTTGTTGCAGTTCTGGTTTAGGTAGACATAGCGAGGGAATGGCTAAGAACCCGAGCACCAGGGCGGTAACAGGCACAGCTTGAGACATTGTGTGGGAGCTGAAATGTCAATGCCTTGTTGGTCAAAATATCTGGCTGTGAAAAATAATCAAAGTGTCGTAGGTATCCACTGATATCTATAAGTGAAGGTTTATTTACCAGCCCGTCCAAGGGACGGCGATTGCTGGGAGTCGATCAACAAGTACTGTTGAACAGCATCACAATTCTCAGAGCGGACGACTTCCATTTCTACAGCTTTCAATCTGCTGTCTGGTCGCTGGGTTCATTAAGTGGTAAGAATGACTCTGTGTCCTCGTTTCGTCTCCGAGACCGTCCTCGAACGTGTTTGCGGTCTGAAGTCAGCTTGGCCTGGATCTTGTGTTGGAATAACGGTCAAGCAAGAGTAGGCAGAAACAATGGGCGGCCACTACTATTGACCTTTTCTCTTGGCCATGAAAAAATCATTGGTAATTAGTAGTCACGGTCTGATACAGAACGGACGGCTGCTGACGGGCGGCCGAGCAAAGTGCAGGTGGTTGCTTACGGGTCTGAAGTTTGGCCTTGAGACGACCGCTGCGGTACGGGGTGAAACATTACCGACGTATGGCGCCCGTGGGAAGTAAGGGGGTAAGATGCTGATTGGAAGTTCTCTAGTGAATGTTTGTTGCTAGTATAGTTTGCCGGTCGATGACCAATTTATGTTGAAAGTGGTGTTGTCGATCGAAAGATCCACGGCGCGCCAATAGCCAGAATTCCCCTCCAACTATCATCAACTGAGCAGACCGAATTGGTGCTCGTCACTGGCATCTTACCGCTCGAGTGTACGCTTGGTAATACGGGTAAATGACGAAGCAGAATGCGAATCGAAGTATAGTGTAAGATGTGCTTTTCTGGGATCTTGAGTCAAATGTTTTAGCAGAGAAGTATATCTTCCTCATCACCCAAATTCCAAGTTGTCCAGTCTTCGTATTCTGCAGCAGCACCGAGAGGTCTCAAGAAACTACCTAGATGCTGTCCTTTGGAGCTTAACATGAAAATATCACCAATGACTTTATAATAACCAGGATTCGCTTGCCGCAGGAGAAATGGCGCTTTGCCACCGAATATAATGTACACGGCATCCCCTTCACGTGCTGTAAATGGGGCCAGCCCGTAATACCCTCTGTCCGATACCACCACCTTTCGATTATGAGCCGTGTGTAGAATGGTGTTGTGGACTTCAGCTAGGTTAGGTGCGATGTCACCTGGCTCGACGGTATCAGGAATCAACTCTTCATCCTTTGTACCGCCTTCAGTCAGATCGGGTGTCTTATCGCCAGTGCTTTGGATCTGGCTTGTCTCTTGGAGGTAGTTGATGTACGTAGATTGCTTGCCTTCCCACTCGGCCAATGTCCCTCCGTAGTTTCCTGCTGCTAGGGTTGTTACGAGAGCTTTCAATGATGACAAGGAGAAGGGCGATTCCACGCCAATCGAGGTGATCTTCCGCCAGATCTTCGCAATGGTATTTGGCGTTGGGCTGAAATAGAACGGCTCAGAAGCAAAGCGAACATAACCGATTCGTAATCCTCTGACCTTCAGTGTGTTGTGATCAACCAGGCAGGGCGATAAGGGTGTGTTTGGGTCCCGCGAAGGGTACCGTCTCATACCGTTCCTGAAAAGACTCGTATAATAGTACACGTCCCAGCGAGGTACCCATGAAGGACAATCGGCGTCTGAGGCGGTGTGCTCGAAGTTTTGCGTGAACAGCAGAAGATCCAGGTCCATTCCCGAAGATTCCAGATATCTGCAGGCGAAGTCGTGATAGACCTGAACATGCGACTTCACATAGTCTGGTCTTAAAATTGGCACCGGTAATGTGGAATGCGGGAGGCCAATGCACGCGTAGATCCTGTCCCTGGGGTCGGTCGCACCTAAGACTCTGCCACAATCAAGGACCTGTAACAAGGTCAAGGAAGGATCGTGCCCCCGCGCATGAAGAGTCGGGGTCTCGCGGCCCAGTCTGACGTTCAAAGGCAAGAGGTGCAACCATGATATAGAGCGAGCCCCGAATACGCCGTAATGTATACTGATCGCTCGTGAATGGATCCAGAAGTATGCCCGTAGGAATTTCAACCATTCAATCCGTACGCCTGCCCAAAGAATGTCTGCTACCGGTCCTAGTGCTGCTTCTTGAATGACCCAGACCCTTCGAAACCATGGCTGATCAGTGAGGATAGCGACAGACTCCCATCGCGGATCCGAAAGCAAGGGGTCATCGGCATTGGGGAATGGAAAGATGTTTTGCTCCCAGGTGAAGTTCTTCCCTTGGAAAACGTCATCCATCTTTCGGTTCACAGCGGTCACAACAGTGGCTGCAGCTTGGGCATGTCCACCGTTATCGCTGGGCCCGAGACATATGAGAGTGCAGATTGAAGTGCGATAGATATCTGCCATGAGATTGACTTGCTCTGCCTTCTCTACGTTGTCCTTTTGGTTGATACAGATAGAATCAGACCAAAGAGAACGCGGTTCGGCAGTCTTGCGAGCTTGACGGAGGGAATCTCGTAGGTTAACGGTAATATATAGGGTTTTTCCGTCACAAATGATCGGCTCGGTTCGATCTGGTGTGCCCCAGACGTATGATATGGCCTCAAAAGAGATCGGGTCATTGAGGTTGGTGACGAGGAGGGTGCAGATAATAGGATCCCGGCCTTCTCCTGGATGGAGAAGCAAGCACCTGATCCATGGCCCCGGAGGAAGTGTATCGTAGACGTACTCGTCAGATACTCTCAGAGGATCCGGATTCTCTCGTGCCGGAACCAAAGCCATTCTATCAGGCCAAGTCATTGTTGGTACAGTTGTAAGCACAAAGACCAAAGTACTTACGAGTCAAGCAAGTGAGCAATAGCAGCTCAATGCGCATTAGCAAAAGTACAGCATGTGATTCTCAGGGTTGATCTGCCTGGCTGGCGAGATATCTCGTCGTGAATTTACAAATGAGGGGTAGAAAAAGAATACGGATTAGGGCCCCCCGGCGGGTGGGGGCGATCATCAACATTTCCAGCCCTTTTAGTTTTCACGTGAGCTTCCAGCAGTTCTGCTCCTCATGATCAACATATTAGCAAACCTTGCTGTATACACACACACTGCACGGTGACATGTCATGATCATGAGCATGAAAAACCCTCGGCAACAAGGCCAGATCAAGTAAAGTGAGTGTAAGACTACCAAGCACATATACTCAACCATTAGCGGCTGGCGCTTCTTTTGCTTCTCTTCCCCGCGTTCATCTTGCCGGCGGGAAGCCTGGAAACGGATGCCACCCCCGCGGACGATCCCTCGGCTCCGGGACGGTCGATCTTGCATTTCTACAGTAGTCGGCTGCACCTGGATTACCATGTGAATGAAGCCCTGACGTCGAGGTTGAGGAGGGGCAGGAGAGTGCATGCATGTGTCAGATCCGGAGTCCGGAAGGGCTGCTGTGCTTTTACTTTTCCAGCCAACCTAGGATGTCTCAACACCAACTCGGACTATAGCACAGGTTTTATGGTGATAGATTATAATATCAGCCTGTGTGCTAACATAGGGGGAAGTTTATGTCGACGTCACTGGAGTCGAGCATCTGTTTTAGCCTGTCGATCGTCCTGCAGACCCGCAGCAAGCATCCTTATCAATTGAAACTCACAGAGTCAGGGACACGTGGACGGGTGCCTGTGCAATTTTATGATTGCGATGATCATGAGCTGAGAAACGTGCTGCGGATGAGACGGCTCAGACGGGCCACGGAAATCCCCACTGAAAATCGTATGGACGAGTACAGACTATCATGTTAGTACTTTGGCGCTAGAAGGAGGTCCATTGAATGAATTACATGGAAAATTTTGAAGTATCCTCAAGCTGCAGAGCTCGACGCTCAGTAATTAATTCAAGGCTTGCAATTCAAGACCAGTGTTCATGTTGAATTTCTTCACTTAACAAAACATCTAGATTGAGAATCTAGACCACAACCCTGCCATGCTATACATGCTATGCAGCACTACTAATGGAACAGTACATAGCAACTCGCTACAATGTTTATCGGCGGAGATCCGATCCGGGAAATTTCGTGGCGTTGCCTCGACGGGTCGGCACAGCTGCGCCGGGCCTCCGGCTGCCCTACCCCCCCCCCCACTGGAGCTCCAGGATCTTGCCTGGGCTGCGCGTCAGTAGCTTCTTCAGCTTGCTTGTCCGTGCTCGTCCTAATAGCTTGTCAAATCTCAACAGCGTGTCGTGGTCACGCCATGTTGCGGTGGGGAGTGGGTACGCCGAGCCCAAGCCACCTCTTGTCTCTGGAAGGCCTCTTCAGGGCAAGAACTGCTCGGAAGCGACCGGCAATAAGGAATCTGAGATTTTAGTCGAGGGTCCCGACTATGATCAATCAAAATTTAATATTTTGAAGAAGAGGGAGGTATAGTAGAACTATCCTCGAGTCTAGTCCGCCAAAATGGTTGGGTGCGGAGAGCCAAAGCCGCTGACACGACTGGCCTCCGACGTTTGCCGGTCGCCTGTAAGCTCGACCCTGACGCATCATCGGCGTGTAGAAACTCCGTAGCCTGTACAAAGGACCTGCTTCCTATCTCCGCTGACAAGTCAGACAGGCCGTCCCCAGTGTCTCACAACAGCCGGGCTGCAAGGGAGGAGCAGTGAGAAAGAACCAAGCGGGCGTAGCTATCATAGTGGGGAGAGAGACGGAGGAAGAAAGGCTTGACTGATAAATTGCGAAAGGCAAGGGATCTCGGTAGCTACCGTTAGTTGTTGACCGGCAGCGTGGTACGCTACATAGATACTGACTAAATAGTACAAAAGTATGTTGTGCCACAGGAGGTAACCGCAGGTAGTACCAGGTGCCAGAGCACTGCGCTGTGGCGGCGGCAGCAGGTAGCCTGGAATCTAGAACCTGGCCCACGTGAACATTCCGGAGCGTCCATCGAGGGGCACATGCCCCTCACCTCTCTCCGCCGCAGAGAGGAATCTGGAGTGGTCTGCAAGCAGGGCTACACGCACTAGGAGGAAGGGCTGCATATAATCAGTCCCTTCGCCGTCGCATTCGCCGTATCAATAGTCGAAAGGAAGCTGACCACCGTGTATGCAGTGCACCGTGGCGGCCACTCGTGATGAAGGAATGAAGGAGGACAACTCATACATACATACATACACACACAGCCTAGTATTGACTACCACCAGCCTTATCAGGAAGCACGAACGAGAGCCTGATTTTCTGAAACTGCGGCTGGATGGATTCCCCCCCCCCCCCCCCCCCCCCCCCCCCCCCCCCAGCAGCCCCTCCCCCCGCCCGCAGCCGGTGCATCCGCTACCCAACAAAGAAGAGAACGCAATCGACGCGAAGGACGACGTGGATG